>NIPM01000748.1:0-30642 GCA_002738285.1 Holacanthella duospinosa | reverse complement strand
AAATATTTAAATTTTAAAATGCTCCTAAAAGTAGGAGCAAAGCATATGTCTATTGCAGCTACACTATATTAAGCAGCAGAGCTGTTAATTAAAGCGACCCCTATATATAGCAGCAGAGCTGCAATAATTAGTGTATCATACCTTACTGACGTACGTGTATTCTGTTTGTGATGTAATGCTATATGAGTTCTGCGCATGACATTTTTTTGGAGCTGACTCCAATTGTGTGGAGTCGACTCCGGAGTCTTTGACTCCTTGTATGCACATGCCTGCTCCGGAGTCATCGACTCCGACTCCATAGCAAACCACGGGTGACTCCGGAGTCGGAGTCATGGAGAACACTAATTTAAACCAATGTTATAAAAAAAAACCACTTGGTTTAAACCAACTTTTGTGTACGGAAGCCGACGTACATACACANTAAACCAATGTTATAAAAAAAAAACCACTTGGTTTAAACCAACTTTTGTGTACGGAAGCCGACGTACATACACAATATAAAAACCAGCATGGGACGACCTTACAGCATTCCGTTAAAAAAACCATCGTTTAAATCAGTTGATTTAAACTAGAGATACACCGAAGGGCACATTTGGCTCGTGGCCGAAGACCGAAGCTTCGTTTTCGGTGCGTCGCCGAAGGCCGAACCTTCGGCCGAAGAGTTTCTCATTGTGCATGTGGAGTGTCTATCGAATGGTCTCAACGTCAAGAACTCATTTTTTATTAATAACATTTTAACTGACATGGAATTTGGGATAAGTACAGATTTAATTTTGTCCCTAACAATTGATAAAAGAATAAATGGAATACAGTGCTTTTAATATTCAAAATTTAAGCGATGGAGGTTGTAGTGAAGAAAAGTGAGTACTTCCCCGTTCTCTGGAGTAAGTCTATTTCTCTTAGGTTCGTAAATGTTCCCCTTTTCTGAAAACATCTTTTCATTGAATGCAGAGCTAGCTGGAGCAGACAAGTGTTTTTTAGCATTGATGACANGGTTCGTAAATGTTCCCCTTTTCTGAAAACATCTTTTCATTGAATGCAGAGCTAGCTGCAGCAGACAAGTGTTTTTTAGCATTGATGACAGTTGAGTGTAAATAGGCTGATACAGTTTCCATCACTCAAATGGGTTTTCATTTTTCCCCAACAACATTGGAGATGTAGATAAATAGGTATTAAGTTCAGAAATACAATTTCAAAATAAATCAGGAAAATAAGTCCGCTAGTCTCATTTGCGCACGTTGGAAAAGAGTCATCACTCTGACTCCCAAACGCGAAAGAGTCAGTCATCAAATGACTCCCAACTCACAAAAACCTTCGGACTCAGAGTCATGGAGAACACTACTCATTATAGCAGAATTTGACTTTCTAAAAAATTCTATTTAACCCTACAAAATTCTTCGTTTTTACTTTATATCGTCCATTCAACTAATTATTTTGTTAAATATTCCATACNTAGTCTTAAAAATTAGTAAACAATTTCTAATTTTGAGTTGAGGGATTATTCGTCGGCATGTCTCCATTATTTCAAATATTTAAATTTTAAAATGCTCCTAAAAGTAGGAGCAAAGCATATGTCTATTGCAGCTACACTATATTAAGCAGCAGAGCTGTTAATTAAAGCGACCCCTATATATAGCAGCAGAGCTGCAATAATTAGTGTATCATACCTTACTGACGTACGTGTATTCTGTTTGTGATGTAATGCTATATGAGTTCTGCGCATGACATTTTTTTGGAGCTGACTCCAATTGTGTGGAGTCGACTCCGGAGTCTTTGACTCCTTGTATGCACATGCCTGCTCCGGAGTCATCGACTCCGACTCCATAGCAAACCACGGGTGACTCCGGAGTCGGAGTCATGGAGAACACTAATTTAAACCAATGTTATAAAAAAAAACCACTTGGTTTAAACCAACTTTTGTGTACGGAAGCCGACGTACATACACAATATAAAAACCAGCATGGGACGACCTTAGAGCATTCCGTTAAAAAAATCATCGTTTAAATCAGTTGATTTAAACTAGAGATACACCGAAGGGCACATTTGGCTCGTGGCCGAAGACCGAAGCTTCGTTTTCGGTGGGTCGCCGAAGGCCGAACCTTCGGCCGAAGTGGTTCTCATTGTGCATGTGGAGTGTCTATCGAAAGGTCTCAACGTCAAGAACTCATTTTTTTATTAATAACATTTTAACTGACATGGAATTTGGGATAAGTACAGATTTAATTTTGTCCCTAACAATTGATAAAAGAATAAATGGAATACAGTGCTTTTAATATTCAAAATTTAAGCGATGGAGGTTGTAGTGAAGAAAAGTGAGTACTTCCCCGTTCTCTGGAGTAAGTCTATTTCTCTTAGTTTCGTAAATGTTCCCCTTTTCTGAAAACATCTTTTCATTGAATGCAGAGCTAGCTGGAGCAGACAAGTGTTTTTTAGCATTGATGACAGTTGAGTGTAAATAGGCTGATACAGTTTCCATCACTCAAATGNCAGCAGACAAGTGTTTTTTAGCATTGATGACAGTTGAGTGTAAATAGGCTGATACAGTTTCCATCACTCAAATGGGTTTTCATTTTTCCCCAACAACATTGGAGATGTAGATAAATAGGTATTAAGTTCAGAAATACAATTTCAAAATAAATCAGGAAAATAAGTCCGCTAGTCTCATTTGCGCACGTTGGAAAAGAGTCATCACTCTGACTCCCAAACGCGAAAGAGTCAGTCATCAAATGACTCCCAACTCACAAAAACCTTNTGAGTGTTGACTGTGCGACTAATGCGACACTGTTGCTATGGCATCTAAAGAGTCAAAATTTGAATCTTGTGTTCCCTCACTTGCCAGCTTTACAAAAATTAGATCCAAATTCTATCGTATTCCTAATTCGGTAACGAGCTAAATATCGATACTTGGAGATAGGTTCATCAACTACCTAATTAATTCTTGATCATAAGATTCCAGTTGAGGGTAAGATAACATTTGTATTCTGGCATACGTTACAATTGAAACCACCCTTCCCAACTTGGAGTAGCTCCAACGGGATAGATTTCACAAGGCGAAGAGATTAATGATGTTTGAAAAGTGCATCTAGGAGAACCTAAACAAACCACTAACTAAAATATATTTACCATGTCAAGCAGCCAAGGATATCTAGATGCTCAAGATGTTGAGAGAAACGAGATCATGAAGCTTATCAACTGACTTGTCGTGGGATTACATACGGTTCATGACCAACATTCCAAGGTACACACTTCGAAAGCCACTAATTCAAAAGTGTTTATATCAGGCTGTCGTGGTTTAAATTAGGGATGAACCGAAGCTTCGGCCAAAATTGGGCCGAAGGACCTCCTTCGGTCTCCGGCAATTGACCGAAGGATTCTGCCGAAGAGTTAACTATTTTTCTCGCATTTAACTGCTGGTGATGTTGGAGTGTGATTAGGTCACGTAATTAAAACGTAATAGAAAACTGACGTCTTTTTGTTTCATTTAGTTTTTAAATATCCTTATTCTAAATCTAATCCCATTTTGTCTTCTTTCCAATTGAATTCTTTTTTTCCCCNTCCCAAACGCGAAAGAGTCAGTCATCAAATGACTCCCAACTCACAAAAACCTTGGGACTCAGAGTCATGGAGAACACTACTCATTATAGCAGAATTTGACTTTCTAAAAAATTCTATTTAACTCCAATCGCATCCAAAAAAAAATTCAACATTCCTCTCACCACAGTATGTCATGTCACATGTGCAAATGTAGTGTTACAAGTGCCAAGGTAATTGACATCTCAGGGTTGCTATATCCGCATTATCAAGATATAAATCTCATTATTAATTAAATTTATGACTCATAATAATGGTAACAAATTTCCTGTGTGTTAATATTNGCAACATTCTTATGTCTTTCTACTACATTATTAAATAAAGATATTAAGTTTTGTAAAAAATTGTTGGAACTTTTTAATTCAACTTTTACACAAATTAACTACGTGACCCAGGGAGTAGTTTAACCCTGCCGTCCCGAAATTTGGACCGCGTTTGGTCCACCATTTTTGAGATTTTATAATAAATTGAGAATTTCACCAAACCTGGCTGGGTCCTATCAATTCCACGAGTAATAACAGTTCTTGGAATTGATTAACCAACAATTTCAAAATATGAATTTCAATCATTTCTAGATTCCATCTGTACTAAATTTAATACGCATTTGTTTCGATCAATACTTATTCTTCCTTATTGTGTTCGAATCGTTTGACTTTCGAACATAATGTTTTCAAGCTTTTTGTTGTTTGTACATATATCACCTGAGACAATTAGAGCTGCGCGTNGACTTTCGAACATAATGTTTTCAAGCTTTTTGTTGTTTGTACATATATCACCTGAGACAATTAGAGCTGCGCGTCTTGGTTTATTATTTGCTAATAACGCACTAGGGGTCTACCAATAGCTTGCGTGGATTTGCGTGAGATGTGTAAAAATTTTCTATTTTACAGGTCAGGTATTTNCTGACCTTTGTATTTAGAATAGTAAAAATTAGACATCTAAACGCATATGCAAAATAGTTCCACTCACCATCACTGAAATACAAGTCAGGTGATTGGACAATATTACACTCGTTTCAAACCCTTGAATTATATACAGATCCCGGATACCCAACTACATAGTGACGAATCTTCTTATCGTGATCACAAATAATTTGTACTTGAATGCTGTAATTCTGAAATCAATGATACACTTGATTCCAATATAAAGACGGTTGCGAAATGTTTTACCTTATCCTTATCATAATATAAATCTTTGTCTGTAAATGGGACTTCTTCTAAAAGAATTTTAGTTCCGTCTATCCATTGAATACATCGAGGTAAGTACTGGTAGGTTTCGGCAACAATTTTGTTTCATTCGTTTTCATTGGGCCAATATATGAAACGACACTTCAGCCTAAGTAATGCCTAATTCAATATAAAAAATAACACTTATGCCCCGTTACACTTTCATTAGCGTATCTTAATAATCCTGCGTGTAATTCTGATTATCGTTGAGCCGTCACCAGTTTCGAAAAGTTGAGCGGTGTTATGAACTAATGCTCCGGTTCCACTTATTCCAAATGTAAACAGCGCAATTGCCAATTGAGTCGCAACTGAAAGTTGTTTCAACGATGTATGAAAAATCCGTTCTTCAGAAATCAAGTTGAGGATAACATCAAATTGCTGATATGAGAGTCTGGTTACTGGACGAAATCTCGTTTCATCATACTGAGGAAGTACTTCATTCAGCCAAACTTTCTGTTTTGGTACTCTAGTCATGGATCCAAAACTGTACTTTGCGATCTGAAATTAAATTTAAACTACAGCCTGATAGGAGTAGAGTACTTCTCAGTTTTGACTACCTCTGTAAAATTATCAAGTAACTCTTCATGTGTGGAATCTGAGTCTTCTGAACTAACTAGTTGGGCTAGTTTAGTTGCGGCATTCAAGAAGACTCTGTCAATTATTTTCGATTTTTTGCTTTTCTTCGGCATTTCAAAGAAGTGAACTTGATTTTTACACAAATTGTTATATTTAAAGTTACTGGGGCGTACCAATTGACCTCCGTTTACGCGCCTGAATTTTACGAAAAGTTACGAGAAAATTTTTACCACCTCAACTCACGCAAGCTATTGGTAGACCCTAGTATGAATCTATTCAGTTATTTCTACCTCATCTGTCCACTCGTCGGTGGATTATCTAGGAATACATTTTATGCATCGAGATGCGGTCATCACTTATACAAATCTACCAAGATATCAGGATTTCAAAGATGAGGCATATCCCTCCAGTTTGATCCACGTAGATGTTTTCCCAAAATTAGAAATTATTTGTGTGATGAATTACACTTTAAATTCAAAGTAAACTATTTTGACAATAGAAAGTTGACTCGGAATAGCACTACCCGAATCCGATAAGCTATATACGCTTCAAGGTNAGCTATTGGTAGACCCTAGTATGAATCTATTCAGTTATTTCTACCTCATCTGTCCACTCGTCGGTGGATTATCTCGGAATACATTTTATGCATCGAGATGCGGTCATCACTTATAGAAATCTACCAAGATATCAGGATTTCAAAGATGAGTCATATCCCTCCAGTTTGATCCACGTAGATGTTTTCCCAAAATTAGAAATTGTTTGTGTGATGAATTACACTGTAAATTCAAAGTCAACTATTTTGACAATAGAAAGTTGACTCGGAATAGCACTACCCGAATCCGATAAGCTATATACGCTTCAAGGTTCACAATTGCGCATCCATATCTCGGAAAGTCAAAATCAGTTGAATTAATAAGAGTTATGGGTATACGTATATGTAACTACTAACATTTTAAAGTATTTTAAGTTGAGCTTAAATTGCAATGTAATCTTCATTAAAATTGTCTCCGTATTAGGTTATAGTTATTCTAATTTTATGATATAATATTTCTAGATTGTCAAGAGAAAAGAAAAATTAAGATATTTGAAGGGAGTTAACAGCTCAAGTGTGCATTCTAGTGATGATGCCATAAAACTGTTCTTGCATTGGGACCGACGATTTTCAGGATGTGGATATTTCGTCATGGATCGATCCGTTGTGTCTGGGGTAAACTATTTTTCAATTAAAATGTAATCCAAAAAACAAGGTACCTCGGTATTTATTGGCGATACTTTCATTGCCTAATTCGCTTTACTGGTGATGTAACTATCCAATTCGCTTTTTTGTAACATACATTGGTCTATTCTGAATACCAAAGTTGTTAGGTTTATTATCTATATTTCACTGGATAGGATTAAAAAATTAGAAAACTGAACCGAAGAAGTTAACATAGAAGTAGAAAAATATTGAGACTGAAAGAAAGTTAAGCAAAAAATTTGAATTTGAAATTAGGATACCCGACCGAATGTGGTAGTGCACAATACAGTGTCTAGGCAATCGTATCGTCTCATTCACAATTGGCTCTGCTTATTTCTAATTTTGTATGATTTCGGTAATGTTTTGAGTAATCATTCTACACTTTGAATGTTTTAAGTGTGTTTATTGCCATCTGCTCCGCTGTTTCTTCCTTCATGTTACCCTTATTTTAGATTATGTTTTCAAATAATAACATAAAACGAAGCAAGACTCGCTCCTTACGAGTGTGTATTCTCGTGCTGTTTGTATTGAGGATTTTGACTTTTGCAAATCTCTATAAAAGATAGGAAGAAAACAGACTCGTTCACTTGACAACTGTCTGTTTTCTGTCAGCCTGAGTTATTTTGAAGTAAAGGTAGGTCTCTTATATAGTATGACAAGTGCAGTAAAATCTCATGAAGTTTAATTACATTATTACAATGTTAAAAAGAATTAAAAATGGTAAAGGAAGAGAGGAATTCATCAAAAATAAATAAATTTACCGAAGTCAATTGAAAAATCTTTCGATGATTACAAATGTAATTAAATGTAGCCTAGAACTTATAATCGTTAATAAGCATGCCATGCAAAAAGTTGGTAAATAAGCAAAACTATTGCTGAACTTTTAATATTTAGAAAAGTTTATTTAGGTTTATACATTCATTTTAGGCAAGCGCCATTTGGTAACTCCATTATTTTTATAAGCTAATCTAATACTAACAAAATGGTAAAATCTAGTCTTCTCCCTGATAAGCGTATACATGACCTGAACTAGAAACGAAAAACACTAATATCATTTCTTCAGAATGGTCTATCCTATGAAATAGGTAAAACTTCTTCAGATTAGAGCTATGGTATATGTTACTGATAGTTAACTACCTCTATTATTCTCCAAAATAATCCGAATACGGAAAGCCAGAAAAAGAGAAAGCGATAACGACTAACAAAACCTGGCAATACAGAATTGCAACAACGGCAAAATCAAGGACATTTGGAAGTGGGAACATAGAAAATATAAAAAATAGATATTAAAACAAGCAGAACGAATGATGATTGGGAAAGTAAGATTTAATACCGAGTAATATTGTTACCATAAGTGGTTTCTGTTAATGTTACGTTCGAGTGAGACTATTTTTGTTTGAAATTTTTATAAAAGCAATTTAGTTTTCCAACTTTTCCAAATATTTTTTTCAAATTGCACTTTTTAGATTCTATAAAATCATTCAGCTAATTTTGAATTCCATAATAATTATAATTTGAGCCTTGTACAATTTCAAGATTGCAACATGTAATTTTAAGTGCACGAGTCTCTTATTTGGAGTCCCAAACGCACTTATGGACATACCCTATTTGTATTCAGAATGTAGGTTAAGCATCCCTACCTCCCTAAACCTTGATAGTTTTTGGGTACTTAAAATCGAATGAATATGTCAGGTTACATCCATTACTTGCCATTAACGGTGTATGGACATGGATGAAAAAAGTCAATCATTTTTTCACGTTTGAAACCAAACTCATTAGTCATTACAAAGATACAAATTTTTCCGATGCACATGCTGACACACAATTTTTATAGTCACTACTTATTAGGGACGCAAACGGACTGAGTGAATCGACTTTTTTCTTACCCTCACAGTGAGTAGAATGAAAAATTTTACTTTAGTTTATAGCAATTGATTTCATGCAACTTTTGACTACTTGTCAATTGCATATTCTCATTGACAATTTCGGTTTATCGAAATGATATTTGACTTATCTGATGACATTCTGTTACTTGTAATAGACCTAATAATCAAAGATGAAATTACAAAACAATGTTAAGTTTTCCCCATCTGTGTGTTAAATACATCTTTTAATCATCAAGTTTGCTCTGACATAACTCTGGAGTTTATGGATATGGATAGCTAGGGACAGCTACCCGTATCCTATATTTGTAGCTTATATGATGCATATTAATTATCATTCACGAGATTTTCTCTACCGCTTTGGGATTTCGATATATTTTGAATAAAATTTCCCATAATGCAATCTTATTTAAAATGGAAATTGTTGTTCGCTACCAAAGTCACGTGGTTCAATAAAAAAAGGTTGAGTCCTTCAGTTAAGAAGCATATTGATATTAATTGTAATTATTTATGAATGAATCGTCGTATTCTCACATTCAAAAATTGACTATTTTGGCCAAAAAATAATTCTATTCCGCCCACAGTGCGCCGGTTCAGCTCGTTAGAATTTAAGCTCAGCTACTTACGCCACGCAAGAGTTGAAATATGTTAACTCGTTGGTTGGTCGCCGTACGGCAAACACCAGCTGAAATATCTCATTTTAGCTATACTCGTGGCTTAGTTTGTTCGAAAAGCTCGCTAGCTGCCTTGTCAGGCATAGCTTTGTTATTGTTAATCCAAACATAAAAACCAAGAATTTAGCAAACTGGCTATTATTTAATTATAATTATTTCAGCTAATCGAGTAAGCCGAACTTCCTACTAAGCAAAGAGCTCAGCTCTTTGCTTACCAGTTTATAAAGAGATGTAATATCGCAGCTCAACTCGGCTAAAAATCGGTTCGCTCATTTAGCTCGCCAGCTGGTTTTGCATGCCTACATCTTATTCAGTGGTTATTTTTGAGTTTTAATAGTTTGGGAATAACTATGTACCTTGCTTTTCGTTATAGAGATTAAACTTTTCTTAATTACGGGAGGTAATTTTATTCAAAATGATATTTTTTTTCAGCTTCTTTTGTCAACAGCATCATTCGTCATTATTGTATTTCAACTCAACACAACACAGAATTATTCTTCTCAACAATAATAAACTTTTTATTTGATTTATTTCCGTGTCAAGACCATCAATTTTAAATGCATAGGTTATTTAAATACAATACTTATATCATATTTAAAACACCCACTTTATCAGTAGCTTCAATAATTTCGTCCAGCTTCACCACTTGAAAGGTCTCGCTAATCTTCACGACAAAATTAACTTCTAGGTTCATTGAAAAGGACTCGTATCTATATCAGGATTGTGATAGTGGTGAATTCATGTACGGATTGTAAGTCGAGTTTTCTCAAGTACTGTTGGCACCCAGTCAACAAAAAACCTTGGGCGGATTCGACTACTTCCACCTAGTTTCTTTCATACCAACAAACCTACAATTTTCTACAAACCTATAATTTTCTGTTTACTTTAAAGTTGCAACACAGAACCACCTCTCTACAACAAATCACCATAATTTTAAACATAACTTGAAATGATTTCAAACAACAAAATTTTACGTAAGTCCTTCTACTACTCGAACCAGGAGACGTTCGTTTTGCATTTAACTTTGAACATCCTTTTAAAGTGTATAAAAGCGCCGTTATGCTACTAAGCATGGTTTACGTACTATACATGGAAATGTATAAGCTGTTCATATTTTCTATACTCTGGTGAATTAAGGATTCACAATCTTCTATCATGGATGCAGTGTTCATCTTAATCACGAAAATGTGGCATAACAGTTGTAGAGAAGCAAACATATTTTTACAGGATACTATAGGTCTGTTTATTTCAAAGTAGACTTTTTAAATCTTTCGTGTATTTCACTGAAACTAAGACAGTAACAAGTCATTAACTACCACCTGAGTAGGATAGCAATCCTCCTCACATACACCGGAGCGTTGGAAAGTTCTNAGTTGTAGAGAAGCAAACATATTTTTACAGGATACTATAGGTCTGTTTATTTCAAAGTAGACTTTTTAAATCTTTCGTGTATTTCACTGAAACTAAGACATAGTAACAAGTCATTAACTACCACCTGAGTAGGATAGCAATCCTCCTCACATACACCGGAGCGTTGGAAAGTTCTTCCTTCGACTAACTGCTATGCAACAAAAATTTAACTTAGGAGGTTAAGCAAAACCTTCAGCCTCAGATATTCTGGCCTCAATGGATCTGCTCGGCTCCTGTCAACGCTAAATAAATCTNCTTCCTTCGACTAACTGCTATGCAACAAAAATTTAACTTAGGAGGTTAAGCAAAACCTTCAGCCTCAGATATTCTGGCCTCAATGGATCTGCTCGGCTCCTGTCAACGCTAAATAAATCTACCGCGCACCTGCTGATCGAACAATTTGTCAATGGGATCGAATTTCACTATGGTCTGGCGTATTGTTCATACAACTGCCATATTCTTAGACATGGCCCATCGTGAGTTGAAAATTGAGGACCACTGTGGGCATACTCCGCTTTCCATTTTGAAAATTATAATGGCCAGCTTCTGCGACTTTGCAATGGAACTCAAAATATTGGATTCGAAATTACGAATAGAATTCATTTAATGAGCGCTGCCAGAGCTTAGAGTCAACAATTAAAACAATCACCGACTATTTTATCTTTCAAAAATCTCCTACATAGTCGATTACGTTATAATAAGTATCCGGTTGCCGTTTCTTCGGGGCAAAACGACGATACTTTTTTTGAAATGAAGAGAAAGGAAAATTAGATCATCTGAAGATATCCACTTCAGATGCATACTCATTTAAAAATTCCTACGTGAATTCGTCGTTTTATTCTAGAATAATTGAAAGAAGTATTAAGCGTTGCAACTATGTAGCTCAAATTGACAATAAAATTTTTGCATTGCAGAACAATCTTATCACATATCCCAGTACAATTTGTATTGCAAGAAAAATCAAAGTGAAGCAACTATCAAATTTCTCATACCAAGTCCTAGGAAATGATAATAAATCGTGTATTCACTTTTTATCAGAATTAAAATGCAAATATATAACTAATAGATCGAAAACCCAAATAATTCAATTCAATTAAATTTATTTGACATGGGCGTAAACCCCATCAACAATAATCAATTATTACTAGCCTAGTTATTTTAGTATCTTTGTGCCTATTTTAGTTAAATTTTTTGGATTATTTCTGAGGTTTAATTTTTAAGTATAAGAGTATTTCTTCTTAATAAATTAGAATCAGAGACTAGATTGCTGGCTTCCATTACGTCTTTTCGCGGCGAACTGAAATGGTGTTCTCTGTGACTTACTGAGTTGGAGCATTCCCGAAAGGCATGGAAGAAATTATGGTTATCACAATAATATTTGCACTGAATTTGTCGGAAATGACCTAAATTCATCCATTTACCATTACTGAAAATGGAGTTTTGATTTAACTTTATTTGAAGAGCTGTAGCTGCTAAACAGGCTGGTAGAGTGAGCAGTGCTTCTAATTTTTCCGACTTTATCAGATAGTAATGAGACAGCGATTTACTCAGTGAGGTTAAGTTTCTGTCTTGTTGTAGTAGGCATTGTTTTAGTTTTTTTAGCATTAAATCTTTTCTTTTGATGACTTCGTATTTTTTCTTGTTTGATTATGTAGTGTTCTTCTATTTGTTGGAGTATGATTTGAAGTTGGTGGCACCATGTAAGTTTCCCTATCGGGAACTTTTCTGATACTTGTCTCAGTTCTTGATGAGTTTAAGACCGCTAAACCAGTTAAGTTGACTAATGGAAATACAGTATCTGGTCTTGGAGATGGTTCCATCACTGTTGAAGCTCTAATCGGTAATTATTGGGAAAAATGGCGAATTGAAAAGTTTTTTTTATACCAAACTCAGCAAATCTGTTGTCTGAATCCAGGCTGGCGCAACAATGTTATACTATCATACGAGATGCAACTAGGACGAAATTTTACAAAAATGGTAGTCTTGGTCTACAAGCTCATCCATAGCTATCGCAGCTTCACAGAATCATCACCTACTTCAGATGGACATTAAAACCACCTTCTTATACGGTGAACTACAAGAAGAAATCTACATGGATCAACCTGAGGGTTACATCAGGGATGCTAATATGNCCTTCTTATACGGTGAACTACAAGAAGAAATCTACATGGATCAACCTGAGGGTTACATCAGGGATGCTAATATGGTATACAAATTACACAAGAGTCTTTACGGCCTGAAGCAGGCACCACGATGCTGGAATGAGACTTTNGCTAATATGGTATACAAATTACACAAGAGTCTTTACGGCCTGAAGCAGGCACCACGATGCTGGAATGAGACTTTTGCAAAATTGCTTAAAGAGTTTGGTTACATAGCAACCTCACATGATGCATGTGTATTTGTGAGTTCACAATACAAATACTTGATTCTGTATGTGGATGACGTCTTTATAACTGAAAATAAACTTACTATAGTATAAGTCGTTGAGTACGAACAACTAATCAAAACCGAAAACGCGATTCAAACTTTCAGCCGAAACTTGAAATCACTGGCACAATACCTTGACGAACATCGTAAAAATTACAACTTGCTAGAACAAACAACAATCGATACGGTGTTTGGGATCTCCTACATTACCAACCGATTACTAATTGGACAACAAATCCTAAAACAATCTAGAAGAGATTGACAACAAAAGAAAGTAAATCCAATTTTTTTCTACTTTTTGAACACATAACTTGTGGGGACAACTGCCCAATCCGAAATGCATTTGCTCAATCATGTTGTCTATCAAACGCAAAACAAAACTGTATATGGACTTCACTGTGCCTGAAATAAATCGAGATCTTCATCTGATTGAGGGAGATCCATTTACATTACTACATCAGAACAAAGACGAGAGATGCAGCATCAAGAATATTGGACCTAGCAATATGATAATCTCAGGCAAGGATAAAAGTATCTATGCGGCAAATGTACACAAAGAAGACCTAATCCTAATGTCAAACAAAGAATGCTTACCTTCACCTCATTTTGCTTTAGTTAAATGCGCTACTAGAAGTCCAAATGTTACGCTCCGATTCATCCAGATAAAAGCTTTTAATAATCATTATTAAATCCACTGCACTGGGAACAATATTACAATCGGATTCTTCACTCAACGTTGTCAAAAAGATATTTTTATTTTACTTCTAAATACGAACTTCCACATCAACAATCAATACGTTAAAAGAGGAGAATTTAAATTGAAACATCAGCAGACACTGGATCCGGCCTTCACTCTACAAGCTAACTGGCACCTTCAAAACTCCTTAACGTGGGATGACATCATGAATCACCTCAACAACACTAAAAATTTGGAAATTAAACAGCCTGATCAGTTTCATCCTAAAGGATCACACAATGGACTAACATGGCTAATCATACTTACCATCGCGTTGTTAATAGTCATTATCATTTTAGGGATTTTGGCCTATTTTGTCATCAAGAATACCAGGATTCGGATCTTAGCTCAACCACTGTCTCCTTTGGACATGGAACTCGAGCACAGAACTTGAGGGAGGATGATATAAATAAATAATCTCTAAAAAATTCATTTTCTTTGTCTTCAAGTTCTATTTATCTTTATCTATTTGTAAAAGATTCCATGAGAAGGCCTTATGGAATCTTAAACTCTGAGGTCAAGTCTATTTACACAAATTACTATCAAAACTTAAACAAGTGACTAAGAGTCCATGAGGACACTTTATTAGTACATGTTAAGATCCTTTTAGGGGTATAAATACTCGAGCCCTGCTCCAGGTAAAATCACTCTTATTCTTGTAGTATTCTAGGAAACGACTAATAAAATCGCTTCCACTATTAAAACCACGAAATCGTTCTTGCTCAAATTGTCTAACTCGTTTGAAAATAAGTAACTTTGTACTAATTCAAACAAATCTTAACCGATTAATTACTTAAAAGCCAGTTCAGTTGTTACAATCAATTGTGCAATTAGTATGTATAACTTAATGAAAGCATTTTAACAAAATACCGTGTGTACAAATGTTTTTACTAAAAGCATATCTGCGATACAATGTCAGTTGGTTTGTTTGTGAACAGAAATAACAAACTCAAAAACACAACCACAGCATTGAACATTCCATGTCAAATTGTATACTTTCAAAAGGACAAACGATGACTTGGATAGAGAATGTACAAGAAGTTTTCGAACGGGCAACTCCCCTGGCCAGCCAACCACAAAGGAAAAGTTTGACTTTGTCATCATTTAGGGTTACAAGGTACGAGATACATGGGTTAAAGATAACGTTTATTTCTATTCCTTTATATGTTTTACAGAAATGCTAATATTGCTTAAAATAAGCTAATTTGAGGAGTTTCCAAATTAATTATTTAAGTATCAACTGATTTTAATTAACAATAATTTTTCAGCTGCTACTCTGATTATACAGAGTGTTATTTGGGAGTTGGTCATCGACATCTTTGTAAGGAGTGCGACGCTGCTTTAGCTCCTCTCTTCAGTATTAGCAAACTTACCGTTCCCCTCTCTAAGACGATCTCGATTACCATTTCCCAAATAACGCTCTGTATTAAATATTCGCAACAAAGCATTGTAACTAAAGGCAAAAGAATTCAAGATGTTAATTGAACCTTCTAGTTATCAATTTCTTTAGTTTATTTTAGTTGAATGTGTTTGTTGAACCAGACTGCTAATTCATCCACAGACACCAACCCATCTTTGGTTGTGTCAGCTTGTTTCAGAAGGGTGTCGTAAGTCGTCCCAGCAATTTCTGGTGCATAAGCAACTGTGACATTCAATATATCAGCAAATTCTTTCTCACAAATCAAACCGTCTCCATTCTGATCTGCACGGAGGGCTAATTTTTGTGCAAACTCTCCTCTGTCATGGACAACAGCGGCACTTTCGAGGAAGTCGCTGAGTTTGAACCTCCCTTCAAAGTTCTTGTCAAAATAATCTTGAACAGTTGCTAATTGTTCAGTCGACCGTTTCATTCCTAACTCTGCGGTTAAATTGTCAATATCGTTGATAGAGATAGAATCGTTCTTATAAGAAGGCATCCCTTTGAATATGTTCTTCATTTGTTCCAGTTCTGTTTCTGAGGGTGGTACACCCGATTCACGATATGAGTCGCCTTTGAGAACTAAACACAACAAAATTATTCTGCGTGAGAAATAAAATTGGCTTATTTTCACATTGGATATCTGATTATACTAATTCTGGCACAAGGTTACCATAACCTCTCACACTTTACACTATAATTCCATTAATTGAAATTTATACCTTATTAAAAATTAGATTTGGTTTACTGTAATTTATGTGTTGGAAAGACCTGAATTAGATATAATAGTTGGATGGATGGATGCGACGATACTGTTGCTCGCACTGAGGCTAAAAGTAGCCAAGCGAGGTTTTATAATCCCCAGCTACAATAATATAGCGTGAGTAATCTTCTTGAATACCCTGACAAATATATTTTATCTTTAATTAATTTCTCTGTCATAGTGTGGCCATATCTGAAGAATTACTGCCCATTACGACTTAATGCTAAAGGAACTGAGTCAACCGAGTTGAATTTACAAAAATCCTCACCATTTATTGATGGCTTAGCTCAAGGATCCATACTGCTTTTCATTAAGTAGGAAAACCAATTGAGAACAATTAGTAAAATTTATGAAGCAACAAAATCATGAACAAACGGGAGTGAATGGTCAATCGAAACAAAAATTTTTTACTCATGTGACTGGTGTTTTTGTGAATTAAAGTTTAAGTAACATTATGGAATAAATATGTTTGAGAGACATGGTAGCGTGTCACCTAAGTAATTCTCTATCAATCCACTCTCTCAAGTAACATCATTTAAAATTTATGACTCGTGTTTTAGCTATACTGTAAACTTCAACGTATCATGGGTGAAGTAACGGTGAAAGTTCAGAAACATGATAAAAAGAAGGATTGCTCAACTTACACAGTACATCCCAGAACCGTACGGGCATGGGGAAGCTTTTTTCACCCGTTCTATTTGCTGGATAACGCAAGATTAAGATTGAGTATATTATTTCGTGGCTTATATCTCACCAAGAAAGCTGTATTTTTTTAATAGAAAAAGGTTCAGAAAATATCAGTTCAGAAACATAAATTAAAAGTATTGTGTCGTTTCTAAAAATCAAGTTCCTATGATCGGCTATACAGATGTAAATGATTCGTTAAATTTTTTTTGTTATTTTACGGCGGATGTCTTTAAAGCAACCTAATAATATTTATAAATATGCGGAGTTGTCTCTCTCAGTTCAACAAAACCATACAATTGGATTTTCAATGTTTCGGAAATTCCAAACTCGCATAGTTAGAAATTATACTCAGCCTAAGCAAATCAGAAACTTAAGGAAACAATATTTAGTACATCACTTAGCAGGGCTAAGTTAAAACTAAATTAACTTGTTTAAACTTATTCAGAATTTTCACTCATACTCTAGTGATGTCTTCGCAATCACGTGAGTTGTAATCTGGTTGTCAATATCCATCGAAAAGGATGAAGCTATCTGTCACTGGTTTTTGTAACCTGTACAAANAGTTGTAATCTGGTTGTCAATATCCATCGAAAAGGATGAAGCTATCTGTCACTGGTTTTTGTAACCTGTACAAACCGAAGCACAGAGCAACTTACGAATTTACAGCGAAGCAAGAGTAATGTAATGCTTTACGTTGAAAAGATTAGTTTTCAATATTAACTTCACTGTTTAATTCTGCAGATCAATTATTTTATGTTTCTTGTATCTAAATATTTTTTCATAGACAAAATGTAATTTGGCCGAAAAAAAAATTGTTTAACGAAGAGAAATTTGTCATAATTTTAGGCGAATATTTTCTCCCACAATGAGCAGCATAGGCCTAACNAGTTGTAATCTGGTTGTCAATATCCATCGAAAAGGATGAAGCTATCTGTCACTGGTTTTTGTAACCTGTACAAAACGAAGCACAGAGCAACTTACAAATTTACAGCGAAGCAAGAGTAATGTAATGCTTGACGTTGAAAAGATTAGTTTTCAATATTAACTTCACTGTTTAATTCTGCAGATCAATTATTTTATGTTTCTTGTATCTAAATGTTTTTTCATAGACAAAATGTAATTTGGCCGAAAAAAAAATTTGTTTAACGAAGAGAAATTTGTCATAATTTTAGGCGAATATTTTCTCCCACAATGAGCAGCATAGGCCTAACTTACGTTCACGCTCGTGTATATGTGTTCAGTATTTCACCATGGAAATTATACTCAAAATCTGGCATCGCGTAAAAGTGGTTATGTAGAAGCACTTATTCCGTTTATTGTTTATAGCTTTCTCGTATTGTTACCTTTTGTGTATTTTCCAATCCATGCTGCTAGTTCTTCAACAGATACGAGTCCGTCTTTGTTCGTATCTGCCTCAGCAACAAAATCCTCATAAGTCCTATGGCCAAAATTTGGATCATAATTTTTAACAGCTTCCAAAAGTTCTTTGAACTCTTTTGCTGAAATACGCCCGTCTCCATCTTTGTCTATTTGCTTTGCGTGCGTCAGCATAAGTTCCCCCGTGTCGTGCATAACAGCAGCTCTGATAAGAAAATCGTCAAGATTAAGCCGATCTCCAAATCCGTTCTCCCAGTACACCTGATACACTCTAATTTGTTCGGGCGACCGCTTCATATGCAGTACTTTAATAAGTTGTCCTATGTCATTGGTTGAAATTGACTCCTTTCCATATGATGGAAGACTCATAAAAACTTTTTTCATTTCGTTTAAATCTTCGTCTGATGGCGAGACTCCCATTTGACGAAACCAGTCACCTTTTCTTACCGCTGACATTTTCACAATTGAAACAAATTAACAAAAATGCACCTACGATTTCTGTCAAAAAATGATTCTACAAAATTGAGTCGTATTTAACAATTAAACTGCTATTGAATTTTCGAATTGTTTTTTTCAAGCACTCAATTAGTACAAAAAAAATATTATTTATAATCTGTTTGTTTATATATTAACCAACAACTTAACTTATGGAAAAATTAAGATTGATCAAGCATCACAATTAATTGACCAGAAAGATGATTTTACAACCACAGAAGGATGAGAGGCACGCGGGAGTTATTTTTGTATACACTAATTGTAAGCAACTGTACTCATCTATACATTTTAATTGTGTGCTTGAATTTATATTATCCTGTTTTTTGTAACCCGGGATTCCCTTTCCGACTCTAAAACCTGTTGAGCAACCGCAGCAGTACTCTAATATAGATTTATATCAAATTAAGACAAGAGACAATTTATAAAAAATCTTAAAATTAAATACCCTATTCCAAAATTTCCTTACGTTTTTCAAAAAATTTCTTTAAAATTTTTGTTTTAAATCATTACCAATATGTTGCAGAGATTGGTTATCCCATGGATAATTCTTTCATTGAAAAATTCGTCTCATGTGCAATTTCTCCTTTACACAATTTATTCCAAACACAGTTTATCCCATAAACTACTTGGTTCCTATATTGATTACTTGATTCTGACTACCCATAACTAGATTGATGTATAAGTTTGCCAACCCCGAAAATTGTTGAAGCGAGTCTCGCGAAGCGCGATGAGGAGGGCTATTCCTACTCTGGTTTGTTTGTCTGCTTCACTAACTGATTGCATACAAATCAATTAAATTTACGTCGCTACGATGGCCATAATGGATGTCGTGGGTGAACCTTGCACGGAAATTTATCCATAAACAAATTGTGCATTTGTGGAATTATTCTTTGGGAGAGTTGTCCATGAGAGGAATTATCCAAGGGAGGAATTGTCGTAAATTCTAATAGCTTTAAGAAATTCCTTCCCCTCTAGTCTCCCAGATAAATGAATCTTAAAATCACTCATATTGATCGGCCGCGTCCTAAACGCTTCATAATGAACAGTCATCGAAGAATATGTGGACTATACAAAAAGGAATAATTTCCGTCAAACACATTATTTATCATCAGTGGCTTCATATCCGATAATTCATTCTTTTGATTATTTTTTCAAAAGATTTCTTAAGTTATTGAGCATTCAGATGCGGCGAAATTTATATTACTTTTTTAAGTCATTTTTGTAGATTGTAAAATTCTTTGCACAACATCTGGTTGCAATATTAGTATGCTTTATGAGGAAGNACTAGCTTTAAGAAATTCCTTCCCCTCTAGTCTCCCAGATAAATGAATCTTAAAATCACTAATATTGATCGGCCGCGTCCTAAACGCTTCATAATGAACAGTCATCGAAGAATATGTGGACTATACAAAAAGGAATAATTTCCGTCAAACACATTATTTATCATCAGTGGCTTCATATCCGATAATTCATTCTTTTGATTATTTTTTCAAAAGATTTCTTAAGTTATTGAGCATTCAGATGCGGCGAAATTTATATTACTTTTTTAAGTCATTTTTGTAGATTGTAAAATTCTTTGCACAACATCTGGTTGCAATATTAGTATGCTTTATGAGGAAGAATTGTATTTCGGAGAATTGTCTGGAGGGAGTTGTTTTACAACAAATTTGTTTTCCATGTGTCATCTATAATGTCAAGCAGAATTAGAAATGAGAGATGGCGTGTGAATGTCTTCTCCTCTTTGAAATAAATTGCTCAGCCATTCCTCAAGAAATGCAACAATGTCTGTATTTTACTTTCACTCCTGTTTGTTGCAAATAAACGAGCTATTAGTATCGTAAACCCAACCTGAGGCGGTTGCACCCCTGTAGTATCGTATAAGTTGCACAGCTTCACCATAAGATAAGTGAATGGTACCGACTGTCGTTAGAAACAAAGAAGTGACTTATTGACACCACACCTGGCTATAGACAAAATTATATTGTTGTTTCATATGAGTAGCAATAGTTTCCCATAAAATAACATAAAATTTCAGCTGGGAATAATCCAAATGGAGGGATTATTTTTCTGATTGAAACTAAACATTCTTTTGCGGTTAATAAACTGTAAACCCATCCAGCCATAACACAAAAGTATGTTTCAGAATTAAATTGCCATGTTTCTGTTTTAGGTAGCAAAGCTATTTCCATGATATTACTCTTAATAACTTGTATATCTTAGTGGTTATAGTAATTTAAGTTGAGAAAACATTAATTAATTGAGGTTATATTTTTGATTAGTTATTGAAATATCTCGAACAAGGGATGACGGACATGTCTTCTAGATGTCTATAATCGAAACAAATATTCAANAAAGTAATTTAAATTGAGAAAACATTAATTAATTGAGGTTATATTTTTGATTAGTTATTGAAATATCTCGGACAAGGGATGACGGACACGTCTTCTAGATGTCTATAATCGAAACAAATATTCAATGAAAATAAATCTAACAAATCCGAATGCAGGCTGTTAATGTTGTAATAAAAGTAATGTCGATTAAGCCATCAAATGTACATTGTACAAAAGCTGATTATTTCCATGGGTTAAGTTGAATCAATATTAAGGTTCAACTGCTCTGAAAGTTGAGAATTATCGGTGTTTTCAATGGGTTTATATAACTAATTGATTGATGTATTAGTTATATGGACAGTGATGAAGTTTGGTCTATTAGGAATTTGTTTACGTATGGTACCCGACTTTATGAAACGATGGTGAATTTAAGTTGTACAGTTATGAATTTTGATGTAGGTAATAGAGCTGAAGGAAACCTTTTTTGATCCAACAGTAGCTGAAATGTGAAAAGACCACATGTTATGAGGACAATATAAATGACAAAGTGTAATCGTCAAAAATAGAGGTTTACCAGGGACCAATCTCCGCCGTTGGCAAAGACCCTCACAGCGACAGACAAAGTGATCAGCTCTTTATCAACCCTCTTATTGAGGAGGCGGAGTGAGTATGAAATTATTCTAGTTTTGGTGGCAAATGGTGCCAAAGTGCTATGACCTGATGAGGGTAGTCGTGAAGACTTTCGTCATTGGCTCCTTCGGAACCTTCTCTTTTTGCATAAAGCACTGAATCTACATCTCCTGGAATATTTTAGAGTCAGTTGCATGCCAACTTACAGGAATGCCGAGATAGCACTCTGTCCGGAAATAGATTGTATAGCCAATAGAACTAGTGGTAGTGTTCAGTGATCCTGCATGTCAAGCTAGTCTATTTCGTCTTCTCTTGTATCCACAATAGGCTGGTATCTAAAAATTGTAAGACAGGAGATGGTCTTACAGGGACAAATGGGAGANGCCATGTTTCTGTTTTAGGTAGCAAAGCTATTTCCATGATATTACTCTTAATAACTTGTATATCTTAGTGGTTATAGTAATTTAAGTTGAGAAAACATTAATTAATTGAGGTTATATTTTTGATTAGTTATTGAAATATCTCGAACAAGGGATGACGGACATGTCTTCTAGATGTCTATAATCGAAACAAATATTCAATGAAAATAAATCTAACAAATCCGAATGCAGGCTGTTAANGTCTTCTAGATGTCTATAATCGAAACAAATATTCAATGAAAATAAATCTAACAAATCCGAATGCAGGCTGTTAATGTTGTAATAAAAGTAATGTCGATTAAGCCATCAAATGTACATTGTACAAAAGCTGATTATTTCCATGGGTTAAGTTGAATCAATATTAAGGTTNGTCGATTAAGCCATCAAATGTACATTGTACAAAAGCTGATTATTTCCATGGGTTAAGTTGAATCAATATTAAGGTTCAACTGCTCTGAAAGTTGAGAATTATCGGTGTTTTCAATGGGTTTATATAACTAATTGATTGATGTATTAGTTGTATGGACAGTCATGAAGTTTGGTGGATTAGGAATTTGTTTACGTATGGTACCCGACTTTATGAAACGATGGTGAATTTAAGTTGTACAGTTATGAATTTTGATGTAGGTAATAGAGCTGAAGGAAACCTTTTTTGATCCAACAGTAGCTGAAATGTGAAAAGACCACATGTTATGAGGACAATATAAATGACAAAGTGTAATCGTCAAAAATAGAGGTTTACCAGGGACCAATCTCCGCCGTTGGCAAAGACCCTCACAGCGACAGACAAAGTGATCAGCTCTTTATCAACCCTCTTATTGAGGAGGCGGAGTGAGTATGAAATTATTCTAGTTTTGGTGGCAAATGGTGCCAAAGTGCTATGACCTGATGAGGGTAGTCGTGAAGACTTTCGTCATTGGCTCCTTCGGAACCTTCTCTTTTACATAAAGCACTGAATCTACATCTCCTGGAATATTTTAGAGTCAGTTGCATGCCAACTTACTGGAATGCCGAGATAGCACCCTGTCCGGAAATAGATTGTATAGCCAATAGAACTAGTGGTAGTGTTCAGTGATCCTGCATGTCAAGCTAGTCTACTTCGTCTCCTCTTGTATCCACAATAGGCTGGTATCTAAAAATTGTAAGACAGGAGATGGTCTTACAGGGACAAATGGGAGAANCTCTTGTATCCACAATAGGCTGGTATCTAAAAATTGTAAGACAGGAGATGGTCTTACAGGGACAAATGGGAGAAGGAAATGTTGTCACTGGAATTATCCATATTTTGGGAGGTTAAGCAACGTTTGAGAGGTGCTTACATCAACTCTAAATTGAATAACTATCCGTCCTCTAGAGAATTACTAAAAAAACGGGTAAAAGTAAGTGACCACTGAACTACAATATTAGCCCACAAATTTCACGGAAAATAAACTCATTTACCACTTGTAACTTCTTTACACAACTTATCTCTCTACCCACAAGACCTTTATCAAATGAACTAGAATATAAATGTTTATGTCCTGACTTAATTGTTGATTCGGATACATTCAATCCACACATCTCAGACCATCTTTTAGTTTATGCAACCATAAACATACCAAAAAGAAGATTAAAAAAAGTTTCCTTCAAATATAGAAATTTTAAAAATATAGATTTTTCATTACTAGGACTTAAAATATCAGCAATTGAACAAAACAAAACTCTTACATGCATAGATGATATCCTTAAAGACTTTACTAGAAACCTAACATNATCAGCAATTGAACAAAACAAAACTCTTACATGCATAGATGATATCCTTAAAGACTTTACTAGAAACCTAACATTAATTTTTTTATCAATGATTTCTGAAAAAACCATCAGCTTTATAAAATATCCTATCGTATGTAAATAAAGTCTCTTTCACTTTTTGAATTCACTTTTTGCCTCCACACGGAGGTTTAGCTCTGCNATCAGCAATTGAACAAAACAAAACTCTTACATGCATAGATGATATCCTTAAAGACTTTACTAGAAACCTAACATCAATTTTTTTATCAATGATTTCTGAAAAAACCATCAGCTTTATAAAATATCCTAGGCCTTTCTGTATATCCGATACTACTAAACAATTAATAAATAAACGTGACTTATTTTTCACACAAATCAAGAACAATAAATCTTATAGCAAAACGCAATACACATATTATAAAACCTTATGCAAAAGAGTAAAATACTCTGTTGACTTAGAAAATACTCCATTAACACTGATATAAATAAAATTGGTCCTTATAAAACAGTTAGAAAATTATGTAACCTAAAGGACAAATCTAAAAACATGAACAAACTAACACATGAGAAAATAAATGAATACTATGTCAGCATCACCACTCCTAAATCAGTCTATATCAAAACTATTTCAAAACCATTAAACCTAATTAAACCTAATGACATTTTCGTACTGCTACCAATACAAAATTATCATATTCATAAAGCATGGAACATTTGCAAAAATAAAAATTCTAAAACAATGGATTTACTCAACACTTCTAATTGGATGATTAATCTATCTATCGCTTCACCAAACATAACTCAACAAATAAAAAATATTGTAAATTTATCATTTTCTAATTCGATATTTCCAACATCACTCCACACATCAATTGTCATACCGATACCAAAAACTTCAGTTGTTACCCACCCATGTGACACAAGACCAATCTCCATTCAACCTGTTTTCGCAAAAATAATTGAAAAAATAGTCCATACACAACTAACTGCATTTCTTCTAAAAAACAATATTCTTTATAAAGGTCAATTTTGATTTAGGAAAAATTACTCCACCACACACGCACAATTGGCAACTACCGAATACTTATATAAAAATATCAATTTAGGAAATATATGTATCTTAGTAGCCTTAGACCTAAGAAAAGCTTTTGATACTGTTGACAAAGGACTTTCACTTGAAAAATTAAAATGGTACAACATAAAGAATGGTTGGTTTGAATCTTACTTGAATGATAGGTATCAATTGGTAAAACATAAACAAACATCGGATATAAAACCAACAATTTTATCTGTATCCCAAGGCTCTGTTTTAGGTCCACTTCTTTTTACTATCATGATAAATGACTTCCATTTAGTACTAAAGAACAGTTTCGCAATTATGCTCGCTGATGACACTCATATTCTAATATCTGGCCATCCAAGTTCTATAGCAGTGTTAATTTCTATGCTCACAGAAGATCTAAATAATGTAATAGATTGGATGAATATGAATCAAATGAGTCTTAATCTAGATAAAACTAAAATTATGGTAGTAGGACTACCAAGAATAATCAAATCTATCAGAAATATAACAATAGAGATAAATAATATAAAAATAAACTCAATTAATTCAATGAAATGCCTAGGACTACATATTGACTCTACTCTATCATGAACTGAACATGTCTCGGATATCACAAAAAATGCAATAATACTCTATGGTCGTTATACCCATTACAAAAATCATTAACATTACCTAATAGGAAACTAATGATTACTAGTTATATTTTTCCAATAATTAGATATATGATTATAATTTGGTGCAAATGTAAGAAAGGACTTATTAAATCAATAGAGAGAATAATGTCAAATGAATGACAAATGAACTAAAATGGCTTTTCCCTTGCAAATTAAGGGACCTTGACTCATTATTATTCATGATAAAAATCAAAAGTTACCCTTACGAATATTTCAACGATATGATCAATTCACTAGCTCTTCATCCCAATGAGATAAAATTTTTACGAACACATATATGCTTAGCACCGCAAAAAGAATACCACCAAAACTCATATATACTTACCATTAAAAATCTCATATCAACGATCACAGATGATATTATAGATACAAATATATATAAATATAATATCACAAAATCTATTCTAATAAAATATTTTTTAAACCAACAGCTGAATGAATGTAAAGCCTCTGAATCAAACTCAATGACATCTCCTTAATTATTATTATACTCTGTCCTTATTATTTTCTACAATTTTTTAATATAAATTTAAAAATAATTATTTTTAATNATTATTATTATACTCTGTCCTTATAATTTTCTACAATTTTTTAATATAAATTTAAAAATAATTATTTTTAATCCTAAATCACTAACTTAATTTTAATTTTTAACTTTTAATTTTACTTCTTTTTAATTTCAATTTTAATTTTAACCATACTTTATTTCATCTATATTTGTGTAATTCTATTTGTAATTCTTAATTTTAATTTTAATTTTAATTTTAATTTTAATTTTAATTTTAATTTTAATTTTAATTTTAATTTTAATTTTAATTTTAATTTTAATTTTAATTTTAATTTTAATTTTAATTTTAATTTTAATTTTAATTTTAATTTTAATTTTAATTTTAATTTTAATTTTAATTTTAATTTTAATTTTAATTTTAATTAATTTTAATTTTAATTATTTTAATTTTTAATTTAAATTTTAAGTTTAAGTTTAATTGAATCATATTTTACGCTTATTGAAATTACGGGAAATGTAACAAGCTTGTACGATGTGTGCTAAATAGGGTATTTCCTTCGAATAAATAAAAAAATAAATAAAATAAATAAATAAATAAAAAAATAAAATACTGGACAACAAATTCTAGATTTGCAGCTTCCGATGATGTGGTAGATTCTTTTTTCCCGTTTGAAACATTGATACAAAAGTTATCCCTTACAAATTGAATTACAATGGTGTCAGTATATTTTAATCTAGATTAATTAAACTGTCTTAAAGTATTTTTTGTAACTAAATCCATTTACTAGATGTAGCAGATAATATACATAGAATTGCTCACAAGTGTTGCTAGATCCTTATTGTATTCGATTCAGGATAGTATCCTCTTAAAATTTTTTATGAGAGGATTCTAAAAATAAACTGGGGTTGGGCAGCTACCGAAGAATTCGATTTCGTTTGAATAGTTTTCCTTAAATATTGTTAACCAATGCGTTCCAGGCTCAACTAAAGTATCCGAATTCATTATATTTTCGCAATGTTCCTTTCTCTTCTTCCTTTCTACTCGTAGCGACAAGCTTTTGTTGAAGTAAATATTAAATTGAGACAAAAGATAATTTTTATACCAATAGTTAAAAAGTCAACCATGATTCATTTTGTTTAGAAATTCATCAATGATAGAAAATTCGAACACAAAATATTTTCTTAAAGGAAGAAACAAATTTTGAGAATTTTTTTCTCCAAAAAGTTTCTTTTAAAAGGATATGTTTAATGGTTGATGTAAAACGGTCATCACTTGTGGTTCGACCAGTATAAAGACCAAAAGCATGTCTGTGGAGTTCCCAGATTAAGACTTATCTACGTTGCCCTTTCTTTTGATTAAGTAATACCCAATAAGTCAATTAAACCAGCCTTTATATATATTTTAAGTCGACTCAATTAGTAAAATATATAGTAAGGAGTTACTTAAAATTTTGTAGTTTGAACTCATTTCAAGTTATGTTTAGAATTATGATGATTTGTTGTATACTAATGAAAATTAAATAATGTTCCCAAAGATGCTTATTTCTTAAACTTTGATATCACAAAAATTTAAACATATTCCACTGCGATTTCACATCAAACTTGTCTTTAGTTACTTGAATGGCATTTACGTGATCAATGAAACTAATTTAAAATATCCCGACGAAGTGAACTTGAGAGAATTTTGAGGATACCACTAGGCTTTAAAAATACGAACAGAAAAAAAAATAGAACAGGGATGCCTGACTATCTAAACTTATAGTGTATTATATAACACTACGCATTAAATATCGACAAAAATATTTCATCATCAATGAATGGACAAGTTACATGTTATTATGAATTTTAAATCCTTGACTCTTGTGGCAATATTTTACTAAAGTTTGTTTGATACCAAATTTTAAAAAGCTTACAATACTATAGCAGTGATTAAGGTTGCTAGAGGAAAGATGCAAAAAACGACTTACACTGGTTAAGGCATTTCTAATTTTTTTTCCGAATTCAATTTTTTTTTAATAACGAACCCAGAACTTGTAAATATTCAAAAATTTAATATCTGTTTCAAAAACCGTCATGACATTATTCAAAGTTTTGATTCAAATAATTATTAAACGTAATTTTGCTACATCGAAGTTGTTTTTTAGTCACAGCATATTTAAAAAATATTCACCCCTTGGTAACGATGCAATCTAGAGCTCAAATTTTGAATTTTAAAATAAAATGAGTTATGACTTAACGTCTATAAGTCGTTTTTGGGATTTTTTCCTATAACAACCTTGGCAGTGATAGTACTTATAATCTAGTATTGTCGAGGGGAATCTATCAAATTTGGGATTTATAATAGAATAACGAACAACATTCTGGATAAGACTTGAATTAGATACTAGATTAGCCAAAGCCAGTCCATGACACTTGTCCAGAAAATCATGTGGCTAGCCAGATTTACAACCAGAAAAACTAAACCAGATTATCCGCCAGAGCAAAGTGGAACTCCATTGCGGCTTTAGGAAAAATCAGAACATTATTTTTGTTTGCATGAGATAGTTATACAGACAAAGCAAATCCTTCAAAACTTTACCTGCTGATCTTCATATTCAACACACTTCTGGATCTGACCAATTGCAAAATAGAAGTCAAAGAATATGTCAAAGAATAGTTATCCTTGAGTACAATATTTTGTATATTTGTTTATATTTTTCTGCCAAATTTTAAANTGTAAATAAACCGGTATAGGCGGAGGAAAACCGAGTTCAAAAAGTGAAAGAGACTTTATTTACATACGATAGGTCTTTCTGTATATCCGGTACTACTAAGCAATTAATAAATAAACGTGACTTATTTTTCACACAAATCAACAACAATAAATCTTATAGCAAAACGCAATACACATATTATAAAACCTTATGCAAAAGAGTAAAATACTCTGTTGACTTAGAAAATACTCCATTAACACTGATGTAAATAAAATTGATCCTTATATGTCAAAGAATAGTTATCCTTGAGTACAATATTTTGTATATTTGTTTATATTTTTCTGCCAAATTTTAAATTATTTTTGACATTTGATATTTGAAGTTACAAACATTCCTCAATATGTTATGTTAAAATTTACACCTTATTGCTTCAAGAGTTCAGTAGTAAATTACTCTATCGCTAGTATTAGAACATACTTTCCTAATTATTTACTTACAATATCCAACGGACTCTTTTGACACAAATCGTTATCATTGTCCTTATTTCATGTAATATAATCAATTTTTATTTTCATCATAACTGATTGAAATCGCCATGTTGATACAACTGCAGGACAGCTGAGGAAATGCTACATTTTTAGTTCATATTGTTACTTTTGCCCTTCGTGCATTTGCCAATCCATGCTGCCAGCTCATCTACAGACACCACTCCATCACAGTTTGTGTCTGCCTCAGCAACAAAATCCTCATAAGTTTTATGGCCAAGCTTGGGATCGAAATGCTCTATAATTTCCAAAATGTGTATGAATTCTTCTGCTGAAATAAGTCCATCTCCATTCGTGTCTGCACGGACGGCAAAAGACTTTGCAAATTCGCCTGTATTGTGCAAAACAGCTACATGGTTCATGTAGTCGTCTACCGTAAGTCGTCCTCCAAAATATTTTTTGAAATACTGCTGAGCAACATTAACTTGTTCAGGTAGTCTATCCATGCCGACCTGTCTCATAAGAGCAGGAAAATCCTCGGTTCCAATAGATCCGTTTTCATAGGATGGCTGTCCAATGAATATTAACTTCATCCTTTCCAGGTCACTCTTCGAAGGTGGGATACCAGTTTCACGATAATTGTCACCATGTATAACTGAAAGTACGAAAGTAGTGAATGTTTTCAATGGAGTAAAAAATTTTAACAATCAAAACAGTTTTATCTAAATTGTGTTCTAAAANCGGTTTCACGATAATTGTCACCATGTATAACTGAAAGTACGAAAGTAGTGAATGTTTTCAATGGAGTAAACAATTTTAACAATCAAAACAGTTTTATCTAAATTGTGTTCTAAAATAAAATTAAAACTTTTATTTTTCCGAATANAAATTTTAACAATCAAAACAGTTTTATCTAAATTGTGTTCTAAAATAAAATTAAAACTTTTATTTTTCCGAATATATTTTTAAGAAACTCAATCGATACTCGAGTTACACAAATACTCCAGGGCTATGATATTCTGTGCGTCTAAACTAGAAGATATATTTGTGATACAAAACAACTACCAAACAAAAAATAATGTAATTCTAATGATCGCTCATCAAAATAAACAAAACACCAATAACTATGATTGCCGTTTGTTTAAATTTTGGTAACCAAAGTTGTGTCCTTAATTAGACTAGAAGCATATACCTAACTTTCTAGAGTTGATGTCCCAACAAAGTTAAAATTTAAATTCTGTGTTAAAGAGATTTGAATGTTCAAATTTTCTACTAACCAGACTGGTTGAATTTTAATTTTTTAATTTTCTTGACGCATCGACTCNAGTTTTTAATTTTCTTGACGCATCGACTCCAGGACACTCCTTGTAAATAATTAGGAGTTCGGGTGTGTACAAAATTCGTTAGGTATATCATTTGGATAAATTCTAAATGCCATATATTTTCACATTTATGACAAGAATACGCGTATAAACCTTTAATTTGCATTAAAATGTTTATATTTCTAACTTCCCTAAAGCTTTATGAATTTGCTCAAAATTAAGTAGTGTTTTAAAAATTTTCTGGAA
>NIPM01000747.1:0-51392 GCA_002738285.1 Holacanthella duospinosa | reverse complement strand
CTAGATCTTAATTTGCATATTTATTATTAATTAAAATTCGCTTACCTTTTTGCGTAAAACGGCGTAATAGAAAGAATGTATTATTCTTTAAATAATTTAAGTCGTACTAGTGGCAAAGAAAAATAGCTTGAAAATATAAATGGAATTAATTGGAATTTAAGAGTTTCTTATAATAGATCTGTTGGGGATTTTGTGACATTTTGTATTTAAGATTTGAAGATAAGAAGAGATTATTTGTTGAAAGAAATGTATCCTTATATAATGTTTAGTATGTGGCTAATTCTAAATATATGGCTGTAACACTCAGCCAGGTTTTATAATGAAAAGTAGTATAGTTTAATAAGACAAATTAAATCTGATCCTGCCTCGTTGGTTTATGGAAGAAATATGTTTATTAATAAACAAAGAAAAAGCAATTAAAAGTGCTATTGATTCTACTAATAAGCAACAGAAAAATGATTTAATCAAAAATAATAAAGGAAGAATTTAATTTGAATTTAAACCAAATCAAATGGTTATGATAAAGCTAATTTATATTTCTAAAATGGATGAAAAATATGTTGGTCCTTTTTGGTTGATCAAGTTTATCAAAAAAACACTGCAAAAATTAAGCTTAATGATAATTTATTTAAAAACTTTAACTTTAGGCGATTAAAGACTTATTTTCCCGAAAAACGAATTCTCTAAAGAGGAAGATGTCGTATCTGTCAACAGATCTACTTAATGTTTATACTTTGCATGTTTATTAAACAAATATAAAAAGTATAAATACACTGCCCGTAAAAAGTGATTCAGTGTTTGGAAAATTCGAACTTAAATGGTAATTCATGAATGAGTAAGACTTCGAGCAAGCCAATACTCATATGGTAGATAGATACAGCCTTTATCTATAACTTAACCAAATATTATAGATATCTTTTAAATATTGATAGAGATATGATTGCTCAAAGTTGAAAGTAGGTGATTCAGTGTTTTATCGAATTTTTAAAAAAATGAAAAATCAATGAATTATGTGACCGCCATTGGTTTTTCTGATCTGTTCGAGTCTTCTGGGCATTGAACTAACAAGCTTAAGACATACTTCAGCTGAAATATTGTTCCATATATCTTGAATTCTCTCCCAAAGTTCATCTTTATTTTTATATGGTGGTCGAATTTTTAGCTCTCTTTTCATATGATCCCATAGATGCTCAATTGGGTTAAGGTCAGGAGATTGTGCTGGCCATCTCATTACCTTTATTTCGTTTCTTTTGAACCATTTTTTATACTTGAAGCGGTATGAGAGGACGCATTGACATTTTGAAAGACAAGTTTAGATTTGTCCAAGCCATACAAGTCAATTGTATACATCAGCTCTTCATCCAGAATACTCTCATATATCTCAGTATTAACTCTGCCATCAATTCTACAAAGATACCCAAACTCCTAATGAAAGCATACATCCCCAAACCATAATTGATTCACCACCGAATTTTTTGATTGAATAATATTGTGATCTCTGAGTGGTTCCCCGATTTTTCTGAAAGTTCTATCACGTCCATCAGATCCCTCTAGATTTATTTTAGTCTCACCTGACCATATAAGTATATCCCAGTCCTTATTTTCCCAATTTCTGTGTGTGTTTTCAAAATCTGATCTTGCTCGACGATGAGATTTTTTTAATTGTGGGCATTTCTTTTGTATCTAGATACAATGTTGCTACGTTTTGATATGCGCAGTATAGTACTCAAAGAGGCGGATATTCCTGCATAGGTCTTGACTTCTCGCTGTATTTCTGTAGTGGTGGAGCATTTACCACTTGTTGCTAATCTTCCAATATATTTTTCATCATACTTATCTAAGACCCGAGGACGACCTATTATAGGCTCTAGAGTATTTTTTCAACTCTATTTATTACTCTGGACACTGTTGCTTGTGAAACTCCAACAATTTCAGCTATTTTTCTTGAAGTTTTTCCATTTAAAGCAACTTCGTTAATTCTAGTTTCAATTTTTTTCAATGTTTTTCTTGTCATACCAAATAAGCCTTAATACCTTCTGCTAAGGATTTGAAATAAAAATGAACAATTTTTCGGTATTTTAGAATGTTCTAGAATGAAAATTTTGTAAATTTAAAAAATTCGTCAAAACACTGAATCACCTACTTTCAACTTTGAATAATCATGTCTCTATTAATATTTAAAAGATATCTATAATATTTGGATGTTATAAACAAAGGCTGTGTCTATCTACCATATGAGTATTGGCTTGCTTGAAGTCTTACTCATTCATGAATTACCATTTAAGTTCGAATTTCCCAAACACTAAATCACTTTTAACGGGCAGTGTATACGTCAAATCTTCGATCTCTCTATAAGAATATCATTCGTTCCTAAGTGCCAAAATTTTCCCAAAATCAATATAAATAACATCACAGTTAAAGTGTATATAATTATTTTGTAAATTTTTATTTAAAAGCAAAATTGGCACTATGATTTACAAAAAATAGGGTGTCCGACTTTCCGTGAAAGATAGTGTATCTTAGCCTCATCTGTTACTTCTTTAAGTTACGAGAAATCAGCACCATCTTATGGCGCTCCTTATAGCACTCCACCAACTTATAGTCTGCCTACCTACAATTCTCCTATTTATAGCCCTCCACAAACATATAGCTCCCCTTCTAGTTGTAGTTCTCCTCCAAGTTATAGTTCACCGCCAACGTATAGCTTTTCTCCAAGCTACAAAAAGCCAAAATATTGAATTTTTTTGATTAAAATTAAATTATTATCAATTTTTCTTTCTAGAAATATATACATTATTCTCATTTTTGGACCCTCTGTATCTATCAAAAATTATTTTTTTCTAATTTGAGAAAGACTCACGGGACTATTTGTATATTTTATAATATGCCATTTTGTAAATTGATTTCACCTCGGTATTATTATTTTTCTTTTAATTTTTTCCTTCAAATTATTAAGACATTATAATTAATGTTTCCAACTAAACCAAAAAGTGGGAAAACGATAATGTAGAAGTGAATTATAGATAAGTATATTGTAAAAATTAGTATAATATTTAATTAAAAATACCAACGTTTTTCGAATTATTTACATTCGATAAAAATTCTATACAAGTTTTGATCGACTCGATCAACTTTTTCCATCCATTTTCATTAAAACAGATTAGATGGTCTTTTATTTTATTTATCTTGATGAATCTCGACACCATTGCAACTTAGTAATGAAACATGATTCAAAGTTACAAAGGCGTCATTACTAGCCTCACTCAGTTTTACTAAAATTATTCGAAAAGTAGGCAAAGTTTCAAAAATAAAATACAAAGCATTTAAGGGGCGATTAAATATTTGCAATTAGTCTTTTGATTATATTATGAATGTTGTTTTCCTAAATTGGCGGATAGTTGGTTAAAAATATGGCACCACTAACAAAATAATTTATTACTGTTTACAAGTAAACGTGAAATTAGCACCATTAAGTCCTATTTTGTCACCAATATTTGTAGGAGCATAAAAATAAGAATCGCCAATTCTACAACTATAAAGCTTACCATTATTTTGCTAAAATTATCAAACATGAACTTTAATTTATTATCCATCTTAGCTTCTTTCAGTAACGCATCTAGCTATAATCCCCCTACTTATAGTTCTCCTAGCTATAGTACTCCACCAACTTACAATCCTCCTACCTACAGCCCACCTACCTATACTCCACCAACTTATAGTCCTCCGACATACACTCCGCCTACCTATAGTCCTCCGACTTATACTCCGCCTACCTACAGTCCTCCGACTTATACTCCACCTACCTACAGTCCTCCGACCTATACTCCTCCAACTTATAGCTCACCGCCAACTCATAGCTCTCCTCCAAACTACGGACATCCAGTCTATTAATTTTATTAAAATTAATTTATTCTCACTTTTTTTTTAAAATTTCCAGATCGATCAATTTTACAAATATCGCTATTTTTTATGGTTTGAGATTAGATTATTCGTATATCTTAAATTGCGCTATGAGTTTAAACATATATTTATGTTATTAGGGCGTTCCGCGCAAAGAGACACTCGAATTTTGTTTAATCATTCCTTTAATAATATACTAATAATATCAAGCCTTTTAAATTAATTTATATAGACTACAAACTTTATTTATAAATAATATATTTTGAATATTATCATGAATAGCTTGCAAAAATTAAAAGATTCAATTTCAGATAAAGAACAGCGGATTTTCATCAAATTTGGCGTAATCCTAGGACACAGTTCTGGGATAATTCATAAAGAATTAGTTGAATCGGTTGAAAATAGTGCCTATAAATTAAATACAGTCAAGAATTTAGTTACTAAGCTTAAGAGAGGCTACAATGTGGTCGAAGATAGCCGAGGAGGCGATACAAGTGATTTCTCGAAGAAAGAAAATGTAATAGATAAAATTAAAGAACTGTTGACCCAAACTAGAACATGAACTTTCCTCGAACTTTCTATGCGGGTAAATTTTAGTAAAACAACAGTATTTTGATATTTAACAGAAGATTTACAAATGGAAAATTTATTAAGTAAATGGGTACCTCATTTTCTCACGGATGAACAAAGAGAACATAGAGTGTTGACATGTAAAAACAATATGCAACTCTTATCGAGACAAAATAACTTGATTAATCGAACTTTGGCAATAGATGAAACTTGGGTGTCTTTATACATGCAACCTCAACGTGACCAGATTCGATCTTGGAGAAATAAGAATGAAGACCCGCCTGAATTTGTACTTCAATGTAAATATGAAAGAAAGAGAATGCTAAAATTACCAATGGATTTTCAAGGTGTTGCTTATTGGAAGCTCTGTGCTCCTAAAGAGACTGTAACTTCAGATGTCTATAAAAACTTCCTAATCAAATTATTAGACAAATGGTTACCTGATAAAAAATTCAAGGTACCTATAATATTACATAATAATGCTAAGCCGCATAAATCAAATCTTATAAAGCAGTATTTTCTTGATGAAAATATTCGGGTTTGGAATCATCCTCCCTATAACCCTGATATTAGCCCAACTGATTTCAATTGTTTTGGGCAATTAAAGAGAAACTTAAAGGAAAACATTTATGATGATCGGCATGAACTAGAAACTCAACTTGAAAGTGCAATTCAGGAGCTTAATGCTAAAGGTTTTATGAATGGTATCCAGAAGTTACCCGAAAGATGGAGAAGTGTAATAGATGCAGAAGGTTCGTATATATAAACATACTAATTTTTAACTTCATATCTTTTATAGTAAATTTTTTATTTGATTTTTTTCGAGTATCTCTTTGCTCGGAACGCCCTAATACTTTGAATAAATGTCACATCAGATTTTAAATTGTGAAAAGTTAAAAAGACTTTACTAGGAAGACGTATATTTTTGATAATATACCGAGATTTTTAATTTTAGTTATTTAAATTGACCTAATTATGATATAATTTAATAAAATTATAGACTGATTCTTTATAATATATGCGGAAATGAAATGGCCAAAATCAAAATGGATGTAAAATAAATTGAAAACAAAATAAAAATAAAATATTTATATTATTTTGTTGTATTTTATTTCTTACTCTTTCACTTATCGCAATATAATGACTTCTTTTAAGTGGCCAAAATACAACTTTTATACAAAGTAGTAATCGATAGGTTTCTCACATAAAACTATTTTAAAAATTTAAAAACAAATAATATGAATTGTAAAATAAAAAGGGTTATTTCTATATCTTTTTGTTCATTTCGAGTGTTTATTGTCTGTTTTATTGAGTCAAATTTGTATATTTTCCTAATTTTAGTTTTAAACTTTCTCACCATAAATCATATTTTCATCATAGTTAAAACTCTATTGATAATTATAGAATGCATAAAAATCAATATTTATACTTGGAACTCCATAATTTAATATTTTTGGATTAAAAATTGTTATTTTTTAATATTTAATGCTCGATTTAAAATTCGGCCATTTCATTTCCGCATATATTATTTGTGTTTAAAGACGATCAACTATTTAATATAAATAATATTCATTGATGTTTACAAAGAAATTAGTCTATCGATCTATTCAGGTTTATACTCTTACAATATCTGTTTGGTTTAATGTAAAATGACACAATATCTTCATTAAACTAACATTTTTCCATAAAAATCTATTTGTGATTTGAGAAAATCTGCCAAAATGGATAAAAAATTAAGGAGATAAAAACAGAATAAAAGTATAAATAGGCCTTATTAATCAGTTAGCAATAAAAATGAATTATATCATCTTAATCTCTTTATCTGCCTTGATCCAATCCAATGATTATGGCAGCACTCCAAGTTATGGTCCAGTGACAGTGCCCCCTCCAAGTTATGGTCCGGTTACTGTGAATCCTCCGAGCTACTCTGGTGTTACTGTGAACCCATCTAGTTATGGGTCTGTAACAGTAAATCCTCCGAGCTACTCTGGTGTTAGCGTGAATCCTCCTAGTTATCCTCCAGTTACTGTACATCCTCCTAGTTATGGTGGTGTAACTGTATCGCCTCCGGATTATGACCCTGTTACGATTTCTCCGCCTTCGTATACTAATTCTTATTATTGATCTTTTGGATTAAATATTTATTCTAATTTCAAAACGTAGCTCTATCAAAATTACTTCAGTTCTTATCTAAAATGTTTATGTTCTACAAGATTTAAGGTTTAAAATAAAACCTTTTAGTTTACAAAAGTATAATAAGTTTATAATATGTACAAAATAAATGAGCCAATATAAAAATATGGATTTAATCAACTTTGTTTTCATTTTCTTTCTCAGGAGATTAAATATTGTTTAAAATCATTTAATTGAATGACTCATAAATTACCATTGTAATAATAGAATATTACTGTGCTTCATTATGCATATTTTCTCTGTTTATTTAGTATTCAAGAAATATTTCGGTAGTCCAAAAATAAAATAGAAGTATTAGATGTTTTATAAATATTCAAAGGTTCTTGATATGTACGTTTTACGATATTTCAAATTCTAGAAAAACAGGATACAAAACCAGTGACGTAATTTTGCGGTACTGTTATTTTCCAAAAAAAGTCGGTATGATTTTCTAAATCAGAAAGTTAGTGAGCATGCATTGTGATGGAGATAAATAATTTAATGAAAATCAAAGGTCGATGCCTAATCCTAATCTCAAGTCTATACCGACGAGCCCTCTGTTGTTTCCACCAAGATTGAGCCCGGCACCGAGATCAAGTGCTAACAGGGATTGTCTTTGGTTATAGGATGTAACTAGCAGATACTAAGTTGGTTACTGAGATTATTAAAGTCAATATGTTCATTTGGTATTGAATTAAGATTTCTTAGCTTTATTTATACTTATCAATTCAAGGATAACTTTACTCATGTTTTTCTAAACATTTCAAGGGGGATCATATCTTCGTTTTAGGAATAACCTGGAGTATAAAGTATTTGGGAATGACCCATTATTTCAAATAAGTATATTTTGTATCCTTTTTTATATTCATTTGAGTTTTGGATATCTCATTTGCTTTGTTTTGATGTTTGAAAGGGCTCAAAGCCATTGTTTTTCCAAAAAAGATTGTCGAATAATAATAGAGCTACAATAATACATATTCAGCTTATTATAAGCACTATAAATCAAAAGTTGGCTACTGTAAACTTTAAAAGCTTCTATTTTCTCAAACAATAGATTGTTTTATATGAAAGATAACCGGTTGTGAATCTATAAACATTAATCATAACATCTATATCTTTTGGATCTAACCAGGGTCAATTTTAATAGGTTAATGTTTGTCCACACTTTTAGGTGCAAATTATACCAAAAATATTTTGCCTAGATTTTAAATAACCAATGACATTGTTTTCAAATAATTACACCAATGGAATTGATTGGACACTATGCTATTATTGAATGCTTTTATTAAACATTTAGTTTTATTTCAGAGATTTAGACATAAAAAAGTTAGATGCAAATAGATATTTAAAATTAGATTTAATACTTTTGTACTAACTCTACATTTTTCATTTGAAACTTTGTATTAACTCTACATGTGATATTAGAGGACTTATAATAGAAAGGAGTGAAACCAATAATTTAATAAATAAATCAGTAACATACTACTAATTAAAATGGGTAATCTAGTACCCAATGCTGCTGCGTTAATTCCTATCCCATTTCCAACAACCACATCTGCAGCATCTATATTTATGCTATTATAAACCTAAACCCATACCAATTCCAGCTCCTATAGTTCTTGACCCTCCGAGTAATCCATCATTTCCATAGTAATCACAAGAAATAATGCTGATGGTAGATAAGATGATTGAGAAAGTATTCATTTTGATTATTTCTGAGTCTTTATACTTTTTGATCTCGAGGTTTATTTTTTATCCTTTTCCAATGAAATTAAATACTGTGTGACTTTTGTCATGAGATTTTTTTAAATCTAGAATAAAAATATATATAAGGATTAAAATGACTTGAATTATACTAAATTTATATTTAATCATTTTAAAAAAAATCTTTAACGAATTAATTATGTCTCCTTTAAAATAATTGTAAATTGAGAGCCATTTATAGAATAGAAAAATACAATCTAATCAATAATAGGGTTTTAAGTCTAAACCAAGTAATATCAAATAGCTTTCGTACCTTATTGTTTATATTTAGTGGTTTCGATTTTAATATGCATTGGTCAACCCTTTAGGTTTATTTTAAATAAACATAAATATTCGATGGATCAGCTTATCTAGTGATTCTGTTTAAATAAAACAGGTGATGATTCTGTTTAAAATCTTAATTCTATTTTGCACAAAAATTTTACTTAACCATGAAACTATTCTGACAAAAAGACAATAAGGATGATTTATGCTATTTTACTTAATAAATGTAATATTTTTCTATACAACCCATTAAACTGTCAGTTTTAGTATTCTTTTGCTCTTAACCTATTTTTATCTATTTCTATTTTATTTTTACTCACAGAGAGGAATCAGTCTTATGATCTAAAAAGAAAGAATTTAAGAAGCTACATTTTGGAACCAGCCAACTGAGTAACTTTAAGCGACTGTCTCATACCTAAATCTAGCAAAAGTTCTTCTGATCTGCCAGTTATAGCATAAGCCCTACCTTTGCGATCAAGTCTTTCAACCTGTCTTGAGAATAAGAAAGACCTCCAAAAATCTATGCTGATTCACGAGCACAGAAGTTGAAAAGCTTAGTAACATGAGCTTGGATGAATTCAATTGGCACATTTAATTTTATCATTTGTTCTTATTTTGGCAAAATCTTCATTTGATAAATGACACTTTCGGAGTGGCTTCTATTTACCTTGCCATGTTTGCAAATTTGTTTCTGACGACAGGATGATGGATCAAATACTTACCAAAAGTCTTTCTTTTATGAGCATACTTGAGAGCCTGTTCATAGAAACCCTCAAGAAGCGATTAGAGGAGATAAGAAGGCTTAATCGTTCAAGTTGTATTTAAACCCTTCAGGTTCGATTTTGGAACCTTAGTTCCACGTAGACCATCCGGGAGCCCAAACTCTTGTGCATTTCACCTCACGGATTTCTCCTGAAACTGATTATGTGTTACAGGCCGGTACTAAAAGCCTCAGCAATGCTAAAGGCAAGACTTCCCGAACCGGTTCGACTAAACTCGTCTAAAATGGCACTTTATTTTCGTTCAGAGTAGTCCCCAATAATTGGTTGATTTAGATTCATTAAAAATGTGGTTGAATTAACCAAAGAATCAAAATGGGAATAAAGTGCCAAATGATCAACTCATGAAAAGAATCAAATTGTGATATTGGTATATTGAAGATTTCCTTATATTGATTATTTGATCGAAAATATCCAAGATCACCGAAGAAAACGCCTTTTATTACTCAAAGTTAGTAGATTTCTTGTGGTATTCGGTTCTTTTGGTCCCAGTCGTGCATATGTGACTCTATCCATTCTTCTATAAATTGTTACGATTTTAATTGAAGTTTTTGTGACTATCATCATAATAAATAGATTTACATCCTTGTTACCAATTTGGATCACTGTAAGGCACTAATCACCAAATAAACCAGCTTCTCTTTCGTATTCAATTCCTTGATTACTATTGTCACTAAAAATATGACCTATGCAGAACTTGGAGCTGTATTTATTTAAAATTGCTTTGTAATATCTTGGCCGTTTACTTTTTGGAGCGTTTTCTTGCCTCCAGAATGATCAAAAAATTAGATACATCATAGACCTTGTTACCAATTATAATCAATACTTTGTTATCTGTACTTTCTTTTCTAACTTGTTCAATTGTATATCTTTTCATAATTATTTTTTTTCAGGGAAATTTTCACAGGCTTGAAAACAGGTCAAGTACCCTTGGTAGAAAGACTAGATTATTATTTTATTAAATGGATTTACTATAGCCTTTTTTGATAGAACATTTTTCATTTCCCAAAATCGAGTCATTTGAAAAAAAACAAGGGATATTATTAATTTTAAAGGATAAATCCTGTCGTCTTTAAATGATATTTTTATAAAGCTCGTTTCAAATGATTAGGCAATGAAAAAGATTTGTATTGCTTAAAATATGAATATGTCCATAAAGTTGATCAATACAAGTGGGAGTTTATTTTCATTCACCCATTTTACTTATTAAATAATTGGTTGATTTAGATTCATTATAAATTTGGTTGAATTAAAATCAAAATGGGACTACTCTGAACGAAAATAAATCGCCAAGTTTGCATTAAATAATTTAATTAATAATATCCGTAGCCTGGGTTTCTGATGATAGTTGGAATACTAATGCCTGCTCCGGCGTTTGCTCCAATAGCGATTCCACTTCCATATCCACCAGTGCTTACTCCTGCTGCAGCATCTGCGCCTGCAGCTATGCCTGCTCCACCTATATTTGCTCCTAAACCGAGTCCTACATTTGCTCCTAATCCGATGCCTAATAATCCATTATCTCCATAGTTGCAAGAAACTAAGCTGAGAGTAGATAAGATTGAGAAAGTGTTCATTTTTGTTTGATGTCTGCTAGTAAGATTGTGTGACTTATTTATACTTTTGATTGCAGGAGTCTGTTTTGTTCGTTTAGGGTTGTATTTTATTTTACCCTTTTTCAATGAAGATCTAAACATTATTGGGTCTGCTTTTGTCTTAGGTTCATCCAAAATTTAGAATAAAAAAGATTACAATGATCCTTATTAATTACAATATTGTTTTAGTGATCAAATTTTAATTATTTCAAGTTATTGTTGAATTTGTTTTGTCTCCTTTACAATAAATATAAATTTAGAACCTTTTTTGGATTGGATCTAACCTATAAATATAAACATTAAGACACGAAATTTATTCAACATAACTTTTTTCGGTTTAGAACTTCCTAATATTGTTTTTTAACATGCCACTCTAACCCCTTAGATGGTATTTTTATCAAAAAGAGGAATAAACAAATTGTTAAATTGATTCGTTTGACTAATTAAACGAATCCTTTTCTTAAATTAGATTTTTATTTAATATATGCGGAAATTAAACGGCCAAAATCCAAATCAGACATTATGAAATGGATGTAAAATAAATTGAAAACAAAATATTTATATTATTTAATTATTTTGTTGTATTTTATTTCTTACTCTTTCACTTATCGCAATATAATGACTTCTTTTAAGTGGCCAAAATACAACTTTTATACAAAGTAGTAATCGATAGGTTTCTCACATAAAACTATTTTAAAAATTTAAAAACAAATAATATGAATTGTAAAATAAAAAGGGTTATTTCTATATCTTTTTGTTCATTTCGAGTGTTTATTGTCTGTTTTATTGAGTCAAATTTGTATATTTTCCTAATTTTAGTTTTAAACTTTCTCACCATAAATCATATTTTCATCATAGTTAAAACTCTATTGATAATTATAGAATGCATAAAAATCAATATTTATACTTGGAACTCCATAATTTAATATTTTTGGATTAAAAATTGTTATTTTTTAATATTTAATGCTCGATTTAAAATTCGGCCATTTCATTTCCGCATATATTACAGCGTTTTGCATTCCTATAAGTGCACTGTTGCAATCCTAATAGCATAAACGGAAAACGGTTTTATTAAAAAATTCTTTAAACCTTTAAGATTAAGGTCATTTATTTTCTTTTTTTAACTCCCTTATGGTTAGAAAAAACAGAAAAGCTGTAAGTGAATAATTGTATTCGTTAATAATAAGCATGAGTACCGGTAATAATCCAAAAATAAACAAGGAGATTGCAGCCATATTGGATTTAAGTAGAAATACTGTCTCCAGGGCCATTAAAAACCACCAACTGAATATTTCCTTCAAGACATCATCCAAAAAGTATAAAGAGAAATGTGAACAAAGAAACCAAGTCTTTTCCAATGTTAAACAATGCATGTATAATACAGTTACATGCAATAATGCTGTAACACAGTCTGAGATAGTGGAAAAGGTGCAGGAAAATTTAAATATCACGATTTCAAGGTCAACCATATCTAGGAACCTGAAGAAAATAAATATTACGCGTAAAAGATTATCATGTATACCTCAAGATAGGAATACTACTGACAAAATTGAATCCAGGGTACAATATGCTGCGGATGTATCTAAGTATTCTGACGGAAATTTATTATTTTTGGATGAGTGTGGAATTAACGAACACACAAAAAGAACTTATGGATATTCACAAATCAATAGCAAGGCATTTATATCAAGACCAGCAAACAGAGGTATTAACAAAAGTGTGATGTGTGTAATAAGAATCTTAGGTGTTGTAGCATATGAATATCAGGTTGGGGCATATAATGCTTAGAGTTTCTAAAATTTTATCATGGAAAAACTTGTTCCATATTTTTTTGCAAATCCTAGAAAATTTTGATAATGGACAATGCTCGTTTTCATAAGTCCACAGAAAGACCAAGGCTATTCGTAGCAAACAACATTACGGCAAACTTTATTGTGGCATACAGTCCACAACTAAACCCAATCAAGGACTTTTTTTCCATGTTCAAGGCTCGATATAATACCTTTAAAACTAATAATACTGATGTGTCAATCGAAAATGCCTTGGATCATGTTTTAAATTCAAGAAATGATTACAATTCTGAAATTCAAGGATTTTATCGGAATATGAGAAGATGGTTACAAAAGGCTTTAGCAAGAGAACCTTTCATTTAATAAACCGACTGATGAAAAAATTTTATATTGATTTTTTATTGTACAAAAGGATGATAATACTGCTATAAAAATTATAATTATTTTGTCACTAAAATATCAGAATTTTTTTTCAATAATATTTTATTTGTTGGTTTATTTTATTATATATTGCACCTATAGGAATGCAAAACCCTGTATGTATAACTAATTACTTTAAAGAAGCATGGAGGGGGTCAGCGCCAAAAACTGAAATAGAAGTCGAGAGTTAAATTTCTAGAATTTTTATATAAAAACTCTAGATTAGCTAATAAAGATATTTTTAATGCTAAAAAGTTATAAAAATAATAAAGAATATTAATAAATTCTTGGTTTTCATTTAAAGATGTAAGTTTTTTTTAAAAAAATGTCAATTTAAGCTAAAAATTCTCTATGTTTTTTTAAAAAAAAAATAGAAGCCAGAACTTCTATTAGATGATTTACAGCGATTATCTATCCTAATTAACGAGTTTAAAAAAATGTACACAAATTTTCAAGCCACTGTGATCCAGATAATTTAATCAAAAAATCAATATTGAACGGCTTCATCCCCATAACCATTGTTTCGTCCATCTCCATGGTCGTTGTTATATTCGCCTCCGTGACTGTTGCTTCGACTCAAGCCAACGCCTAAACCGACACCTGCGTCTACATCTATAAAATGAGGTACATTCAACCCCAGCTCTGTACCAACTCCAAGGCCTAATAATCCATTTCCGCCACTGTTGCAAGAAACTAAACTAAGAGTAGTTAAGATGATTGAGAAAGTGTTTATTTGATGTCTAACTATCAAGATCGTAGGCTTATTTATACTTTTTTGCTAACTGGAGACTATGCAGTTAAATAGTGGTCTTTTATTTAGGTCTCTTGGACCTACTTTAGTGACATCACCTTTACCTTGCATGAAAAACAATCTCAGCATTCATTCGGATTGCCACTTCTACATGTTATTTGACTGTGTTATTTATGTGATTTTTATATATTTAAAGCAGCATTAAGCATCTCACTAAAAGGTTTAACAGCCACTGTTTAACCCTTGTTGATTGTGAGAAAGGAGAGAATAAACAAGGGATTTGATTAATTAGTCATTCGATTAAACTTGAAGAATTGATAAACAATATGAATCATTTTCTTTAGGAAAGCAAGTTTTTATCTGAAATTTAAGATTTGATATGGCACTTTATTTTCCTTCATAGTAGTCCCTTTTTGATTCTTCAACCAAATTTTCAATGAATTTAGATTATTTCACTCTTAATCAACCAATTATTTAATAAGTAAAATGGGACTACTCTGAATGAAAATAAAGTGCCATTAGAAACTGTTCTCAATTATCACCGTCCAACTATATCGAAAATACCTCATAATTGAGTAGTTATTTGGATATTGATTAAAAAGTCGATAACCGAATTATTTTTTAATAAAAAATCCAAAAACATTATGTGTAATCCAAATCCTTTAATAAAAATCAATAGCATCATACTTTGTACCTATTGAGGCACCTAAGCTAGTACTGCATTTAAATTGATTACTCCCATATCCATTATTTAATAAATTTAGATTTGCACCGGCAATAGCACCAAGGCCCGATAAATCACCACCGTAAGATACTAAGCTAATAATAGAGAAGATAGTATTCATTTTATGTTTATCAATAAAACTATGGTATTTTTTTACTTGGAGTGATTTATAAGGACTATTCTTTTTGGTCTCGCGTTCCTATTTATTTCTTGATCATATCTCACTTTAATTGAAAAGTAATCTAATTATTCGTATGATATGAATTTATTTATTATAAAATTTATTATGTTTTCATTTATTTAAAATATTTTCATTTTCTAGCCCAGCTTTTTAGTGAGAAGCTTCATCACAAAAAAGTTGATTTCTACCCTTTATATTTGTCAAAAGAGAAAGTCAATAAAGTGAGTTAATTAGTCATTTGACTAAAGTTAGAAAATGTGATCGTTACAATGAAAGCCGAAAATCACTAGTGAAAGTTGAAAATGACTGCGGTTTCATTTGAGGGAAATGAAACCCGTTCTCAAGAATAAGAACTTTTCATGAAACGAATTAACTGGAATGCGGTGGTTAAAAGGATTTCTCGGACACCATCGATTTTGCTATATGGCACAAAATTTTTGAAGCCTCGGTTATAATTCTTTCATATTAATGCATCACAGTGAAAATAGGTTGAGGAAGCAACTAAAATAGCAAGAATTATAACTAAAAGATATTTTATGGATAGTAAATACATAAATTTATTTACTATTTTATTCATTCAAGAAACTAAAATTTCTCGACCAATTAGAATAGAATTATGTAAGAAAATTGTCACATATGGCACTTTATTTTTGTTCAGAGTAGCCCCCATTTTACTTATTAAATAATTGGTTGATTTAGATTCATTATAAATTTGGTTGAATTAAAATCAAAATGGGAATAAAGTGCCATATATGTTTTTCAAGTTTAATCGATTTCGCTATATATACGACGATTTTTGGAAATGTCGGTATTGAAATAAATAATTTAATAAGAATTAATAATAAGCAGGAGTATAAGAGTTGTATCCGCAACCGCCGACTAAACAACCTAAGCCGCCGAGCCCCACATTTGCCCCAGCGCCGACACCCACTCCGATTCCGCCACCGCCAACATTTGCCTTTGCTCCTGCGGCTGCTCCTACATTTGCAAGACCCAATACATTGGCGTTTGCTCCTAAACCGAGTCCTACATTTGCTCCTAATCCGGTGCCTAATAATCCATTATCTCCATAGTTGCAAGAAACTAAGCTGAGAGTAGATAAGATTGAGAAAGTGTTCATTTTTGTTTGATGTCTGCTAGTAAGATTGTGTGACTTATTTATACTTTTCATCTATGGGAGCTTGTGTGTTAATTAAGGAGTATTGTTTTTGACCTCTTAATCCTTTTTCATTGAAATACAAATACTAATTTCACCGCATCTTCTAGAAAATGGTGTTGGATGTTCAAGATTAAAATAATAATAAAAAGTAAAACAGAAACAGAAACATTCTGCATACTTTATACCTTTTATAAATGTTTGAATTCGTGTATATCCATTTTTGTAATAGTTAATCATCTTTTAGATTACTTTCATTGTCAATTAAAAATATTTGCGACTCCTTTAAATAAGAGGAAATATAAACAATAGGAAATGATATTTCCTAAATCAAAATAATGCAAATTTTTGAGTAATCAATTAAAACATTTTGTTTTAACTATCTCTTTAAATTAAATAATGTTTTTATTTGATTTTGCAGGTTGAATCTCTCAATTCTGAATGACACTTCCCCTTTCTAAAAATAGTCAAAAACAAAACCGCAGTCAAGCATCTGAAAATGTATGATCAATAGGCTTGTTTGAAGTTTATTCTAGGTTATTTTATTTACTTTTGCTCCTAATATCAAACTCATTGATGTTTGCTAAAAGAAATTCTCGTCAACTCTCAAATTAAAGTGAAAATATTGATTACAGTATTTTTTTTGAAAACTTTAATATAAATTTTTTTTAAAAAACTAAAATATATATAAAGAAATAAAATTTCTTAGATAATGTGTTTTTTGAAAAATAAAACTGCCATATGTGAATTAAATAATTTAATTAATAATGATTAGCATTATATCCATTACCAAGTAAACCAGGTAATAACCCAACATTAGCACCAAGACCCAATCCTAAACCGAGTAATCCATTACTTTCTCCTCCATTCGCACCTACGCCTAAACCTAAGCCTACGTTTGCAAGTCCTAATACATTTGCATCTACGCCTAAACCTAAATTAGCACCTATACCAGTTCCTAATAATCCGCCTCTTCTTTTGTTATTACAGGAAACTAAGCTGATCGTAGATAAAATTATTGAGGATGTATTCATTTTTATTTGATGTCTGCTAGTAAAATTGTGTAACTTATTTATACTTTTCATTATAAGGAGTTTAATGATTATTTTAGTCTCTTTGACCAATTATATTGAAATATAAATACTAATTTTACTTTATTTGCTTCCCTACAAACTTCGGACTATGCTGATTTTTTCAAAATAGTGAATTTGCGATAAGAATAAACAGTTATAGTAATGTGTTATTAATTTTAATATAGTGTAGATTTATTTTATACTTCTATTTTAACTTTAGATAAGTTTTATGGTCAATTAAAGTATCTAATTGACTTCTTTGGGGTTTAAAACTATTTGGATATATATAAGCTGAAAAATATATTAAATGAAAAATCTTTAACCAATTTACCAAAATGAAACTTTTGGTTACATTTTTCATTGTATTAGTTTTTAAAATGTCTTGTTTGGCATCCTTTTCTAAAAATAGACAAAACAAAACCGCATTCAAGGGTCTGTAAAAAACGTATGATTAAAAAATATAGTCTATTTTATTTTATTCCCATTTTCAAATTTATTGTTCATTATTAAAAGAAAAATTTTGTCATTTGAATTTTTTCACAAAGGTTCTAAAAACATTAAATACCTAACAGCTTATTTCTTCAATATCAAATTTAAATTATAAAATATACCTATTTTCAGAAATAGAAACACTAGGCTTTTGTAATGGAAACCGGGAGCATTGGACTACTATTTCAAAATATAATTTATTTAAAGGCCCATATATTTATAATAGTTATTTTTACAAGGCATATATCGTTCATAACAATGGCTATAATATCTTCCTTCAAAACAACCATCGTCGTTCATCAAACTGGTCACTATTTATAATAAAAGAGATAATTTCATTTATAAAATGTAATAAAGCTCGATATTTATATTGCCTTTGGACTTGGCTATTACTTAATAAGACTATTTGTTTATATTGACCTTATTATCCATCAATAATCTTACTCGAGTGTTATCCAATTGAAAAGTTTCAAAATATTTAGGAATGAAATCTCTATCGTATAAATATGGATATTTTGAAGCATTCGATTCATTTACTTAAAAAGTATTTATATACCCCTGCATCATACAAATAGAAATATACCCAAAAGTAGATTGTACAAGCGCAGTCACTTGTGAATTGATTCAAATGGACCAAAGTTTTTGAAAGAAACCAATCATTTTGGTTGAAAAATTCAGTATAATTCTCGAAAGAACTTTATTATTTTGGTTGATAAATTTCAATAATTACATAAAAACCTGCTTTGGTTCATAAATAAAAATTATACTTATTTAGGTTAACTTCGGGAGTCTGACGTCAAAATAAATTCAAAGTTTAAAAATTTCGTAATTTTAATTTTAAGTCGTAAAAACTCATTTATAGCATGATTTTGAAAGAACTCTTCCAGATTTTACGAGACAAAACATCAACTATCGATTACTGTATACAGATGGGANGAAAGAACTCTTCCAGATTTTACGAGACAAAACATCAACTATCGATTACTGTATACAGATGGGACTCATCAGGGATGAATAGGAATGTCCAAAATGTCATAACCCAATGACTCAATCAATTGAAACCGAATCTTCTAGGTGATTTAAACGAGTAGATGGCATTAAATGCAACACCAACTATTCGACTTATAAAGATTCCATTTTCCAAAAGTCAAAAGTAAATGCAGATACTATTTTGATGCTGGTTTACTTTTGGTCCATCGATCCTCTAATGACAGGTGCAGCCAGAGAAGGCGAATGCACCCTATCAACAGTGTCCCTTTGGTATTCTAAGCTTCGAAGTATTGCAACATTGAAAATGATGACCTTTGAAAATCAAAAGATTAGTGGCGTTGGCTGTGAGGTTGAGATTGACGAATTCTTGATCTCTAAAAGAAAGTACAATCGGGGCAGAGTCCTTGTAGGACAAAGATAATGGATTTTTGGAGGCATCTGTAGATCCATCAATGCGGTGTTTATTGAATTTATGGTTGATCGGAAGCGAGATACACTACTGAAAGTCATTTCGAGAAGGATCGAAAATGGCTCAAAGATCATCAGCGATTGCTGCAGGGGCTATTTAGGTCTTGAAGAATTCCCGAGTGAGCATTCGTACACTCATGCGACCGTTAATTATAGTTTGAATTTTGTTAATCCAGAAAATGGCGCACATACACATACACATACACATACACATACACATACACATACACATACACATACACATACACATACACATACACATACACATACACATACACATACACATACACATACACATACACAATCGATCGAAGGATTTTGGTCCGTTCTAAAGCGCAAACTACGTAAACGAGGCAACAACCACGGGGATTTGGAGCGTGTATTCGAAAAAAGTCAAGACCTGTATAAGAAAAGGTATTTAGGGCACATATTTGAAACAATAATTGAGGATATAGGGCTTTATTTGAATTAAATTCAATAAATTTAGTGTTAAAATTAAAATTATTTTGGCATCAGGCTCCTGAAGTTAACCCTTATTTATCAACCAAATAATACTTATATTTCAACCAAAATATTAAGTTTTCAAAAATTTTCTTCCAAATCAAGAAATGATGGGAATAAATAAAAGGCGTTTAATAAAACCAAAGAATAGAAGTCATTTAAGAACCTATTTTGGTAGGATAAGAAACGAATTTCGGGCATTTTGATTCGCTAATTGCCGGAGTAGTCAAAAAGGTATCCATACCTTTGACGAAATAAAAATAATGGATTTCAGCCAGAGCACCACCCCTACAATTAATAACAACTTTTAAATTATCATTATTTTGAGTTAATGCGGAAATAATTTTGGACCTTTTATATTTCTTTTTACCATTGATTGGGATTATGAAGTTTGATTTCAAGATCTTGTATGGATTCTTTCGCTTATACAAATGGACTGCCATGTCAAAGAACTTGTTGAGGCTATAAACTAAAGTAGAATTCGTACTACACGATGGTTCTAAAACGGAAACACAAGTACCATGTTTATTCCATTCATGAGCCCTAAATTCAATCAAATGGGAGATACCAAAACATAGGATAAGTATTAGGTCCTTTATAACTGGGCCAATATTTCTTCATCTTTTGGAGTAGTTTTGGTTCTAACATATCATCATTCACTTCATGGACAATACGATTTCTATCACAACCATTACGTGGTCCTTGGTTACCACCACTAAAACAATAAAACATCAAAGATACCATTTATCAGGCCATAAGCCATGGATTGTAAACTTATGCTTAGGACCGATACGTCTATCCCACTCTTAATTAAATTGGATAATTTACTTGATAAGCGAATAATAAGAGCCCATATCTGTGTACACAACAATAATCTAAATTATCTGGTTTCGTACATGATATTGTATCTTTGCACTTGTTTAATAAAGTGCTGCTTATCTGAGCAAAATAAACTAACTTCATATGTCACAAGTGAGAATAGTTTCTCAAAAACACTAATTTACAAAATGAAAATTATTAAGAAATAAAGAAAGAACATTATCCAATAAGGATATGATTTGTACAGCAATCCGTTATTTTAGTACTGAAGGGTGATAAAGGGAATGAATAAACTATAATTAAAAAAAATTTACAATTAAGAAGACAAATCCCAAATTTCCAAATCCAAACACCAAAAATCACCATCCGATCCATTAAGAGATGGATTATCAAAAGTAGCACATGAATTAGAACATCCACGATCTAAAAAGTCATCTAAATAAATGCCATATTTCTCTTCTCTACAAAAATAAGGAATTAAGTGAAGGGATATTTACCCTCCTCCGATCGATAGGTATTTTGGTTCACAATAGATGTAGAAATAATTCTTTCCAGTTGCTTTATAAATTTCAATTATCGAATTTTGATTGTATGCATAAATGTCATTATCGGAAGTCCCAAATTTGAATAAAAAGCTATCAAAATAAATCAAGAAGGAAGAGATATACCAATCATTTGAACCATAATAATGAGCAGTTGGTTTCAAGCCTTCATTAAGGTATGCGCCAAAAATCTAATGGATTAAGAGAAAGAGAGTACTTGTTCTTTATCATCTTTTATTAGTAATAAACAAGGTCCTAATTCTCTACTTTCTTTAAATAAAGTATGGATAGATAGACCAAACTGTACAATACTATATTTCAATTTCCAACTAGTATTTAATTTAGTTAGAGGTGGTAGTTTCTGATATATCTAATACAACAAAAGAACTCAAAAGAAGGATATATACTTTATCGGCCATCTCGTTAGTTAATATTTGTTCTTTTGTGGTTCTACCAGCCAATGTTACGAGAAATTCCATGTTGAGTTCACTAGTTGGCGAGTCTTGATGTAAACTTTTGTAAAGCAAATCGAGCTCAAAAGGATCAATAGTCTTATTCCTACCCAGAGCTAAATCTGTATTCAACGATTCTGAACTCAACTTACTACCCCTAGAAGAGATTTTATTAGTAAATTTAGATAGCATATTTTGAAAATTGCTTCCCTTAGAAGAGGAATAATCTTTCTCATCTCGAAGTGAACTTTCTGACGTTGTTAAAGTGGAACTTCGTCTTCTATTTAGTGTAGAGTTTATTAGTTCTGAAGATTGTCTTAATTTGTCTTCATTAGTACTAGATTCTTTGTTCAAAGCCTTCTTACTTCCCATGGATAACGAACGACCTCTACCGTTTTTATTAGGTTTCGTTTCGTTTTGTTGGGGGGTAGACACTCCACACTCTTCTTCATCACTTTCTTGAAAGTAGTTTAGGAATTTGTTTAGATAGTTCATTTTAAAAATATTTATTCTGTTTGAAAAAGAAATTGATCTAAATATCTTGCTACTAACTTAATTTAGAAGCTAAAAATCTTATTCTAAAACACGTTCGATGAATTCACTCTTCGATACATGCATGGTGTGATAGTTAAAATTTATAACTTTTTCAATATATAAAAATCTTTGTTATTTAAATGAAGTTATAATATCAAAATACTGCTTTTATTTTGTGGAACCTTGAAAGCTCCACATGCTATAAATGGACTTAAAAATTATAAAAGTTTCGAAATTTTAAAAATTCCATAAAGGAAATGAAGACCACCGAATACTATGGTAGATTAGAACTTTCTCCAAATTGTACAAAAGAAGATATTAAAAGAGCATATAAGAAGATGGCCTTAAAGTATCATCCTGATAAAAATGTTCAATTGAATACTCAGGATTGTATTGAGAAGTTCAAGTCTATTAAAGAAGCTTATGAAATATTATTGGATGAAGATAAAAGGAAATTATATGATTTGTATGGACCGAAAGTGTTAAGTTTCATGATAAAATCAGGCTTAACTTTGAATTTCTTCTTAAAGATATTTAATTTATTTTGGTTTTCCACCTTATTTCTCGCCTTATTAACGATATTCTTCATCCTAATGGCATCAATACCATATGATAAAAGTTATTATGCAGTTGTGTGGTCGCCTATCTATGTAATGGACCTATTATTGCTTTATTTTGGCTATAAGGCGTATCAATTGACTCAACGAACTCCTGAAGATAATAATGAGAATGTTAAGTCAACTAATAAGAAAATCTTAGGATTATTTATAGCATTAGGATTCTATTTATGTATACATATATTTATACATATTGCTATTCCTTTAATTCAAAGTTCAATCACTCCAATTTCACTGTTATTGGTATTTATTCCATTGTTTTTGTTGGAATTCATCCATTTGATGATTAATTTAGTTAGATTTGTAGAGGATATTAAGAGTTTTGGTAAAGAAGAAACAGATGATTTATTTTCAAGATTAACTGGTGAGAAGCAGATGAATCAATTCAGTATTGGGAAGCTATTCAAGTTAATTATGGATCATTTTTGGTTTAGAACAATAGTGATAATACAGGATATCTTATTATATCTCAAGCTTGCCGAAATGGGGTTTTTTAAAGAATTCACTTGGTGGCATGTCTTTATACCCGCTTTCTTTCTATTCTTTAGTTGGTTGGTAGATTTTTTGTTGTTTTATATCGATGGTAAAGCCATAATGAACAAACTGAACCCATTAGAAGGTAGCGAACAAGATCAATTGAAGAAAGGATTCAAGGCGATGATCATCTTAGGAGCGATTTTATTAACTATTTTGATGCTATTTTATTATTCCACATTAATTATGTTGGTTCATAAATTGATGGTTGTAAAGTTTTATTTATGGTGGGTTTTGATACCTGTTTTCTTGCTTTTAGCATTATTAATTTGTTGTTGTTCGTGCTGTTGTCCTTGTTTTTTAAGTATTTACCTACAAATGGCAGCTGAAGAAGAGAATGGATCAGTATTACCGGTTTATGTGTCTTCTAATAGAAGACTTAAAAATTAATTTATAATAAAATATATTTTATTCTACAGTGTCGGATTCGTGGGATTTTCAAAGCTATTTTGAGATTGTTTCAGTTGTTGATTCACGTATATCTGTTTATCCTTTGATCAGAAGGCTGGACTTTAGAACTGCAAGACAAATTTACAGGGCTATCACTAATTATAAAAAAATTATTACTAATTCAAAAGAAATTATTTTTGGTTGTAAAAAATATATTTTTAGTTATNATTTTAAAGACTTGGTATTATTCTATATTATTAAAGGAGTGATTAAACAAAATTCGAGGGTCTCTTTGCGCGGAGCGCCCTAATATTAGCCATTATAAGGAAAATAAAATCAATATTTTTCGCGATAATGAAGAAAATCAAAATAGAGTTTATTTAATCAAAAATACTTCCAGTAAAAGCAAGATCAAGATAGTGCTGCATATGGTCATAATATCTACTAATTATTATACTAGTATCATTATTTATATCTTCCATTACTTCGAACATATTAGTTTGAANGTCATAATATCTACTAATTATTATACTAGTATCATTATTTATATCTTCCATTACTTCGAACATATTAGTTTGAAGTTCAGTAGAATTTGTAGCTCTTGGTCTTTTTTGGTGATACCTACTTTTAATTAAAGAAAATACCTCCTCGATAGGGTTCAATTGGGGAGAATAAGGTGGCAAAAATAGTACATTGAAATTTCTAGAAGCCAGGTAAGATAACATGCTCGGATCTTTATGAATCCGGCAGTTGTCCATGACAATATAATTGTCTGTTTGTATAAATCCATGGTCAATACACTGTAAAATAAAACCAAAAAACAAATCACTATTAAAAGCACCTTCAACTGAGTAATAATTCAAAATAGTATTGTTGTTGATAAGCACTAAAAAGGATGCATTTTTTCCTTTGTTAGAATTTACAATTGATCTACAAAGAGTGTTTTTAGGGCTATACCCAAAACGAGTAGTGGTATGGAGATTTACACCGGTTTCATCTAAGAAGCATAACCGATTTACAGGAATAGTTCTTATATTTATAGAGTATGCTTTTCTTTGAGCAATAACATCCGGTTCAATCGTTCTATGTGCTATCTTTTTGACTCTTTTTCTAGTTAAATCTAATTTTTCAAGTGTTTTTGATACTGTAGATTGACTTATATTAGGGTTATTGCTTGCTATTCTTTGTACTATACCATTTTTGGTGTAACATGGGTCATGCTGTATAGCTTGCCCAACTCCTTGCAAAAATTCCATGTTCTCAAACTTTTTTGGACCAGGAAGTTTTTTTGAGTTTGCTACTAACTCTTCATTCATGTCATTGTCTTTCAAATCTGTTATTATTTTATACACTGCGGACGTTGATAAATTTGAATCTAATGCTATTTCATTTATTTGACAGACCGTAAATAAAGACTTTTTACTAATAAAATATCAGAAATTAAGACGGATTTTCTTGTTTTCCTTTGAGTTACGGTATTAGGACTATTTTCTTGTCACTAGCATTCTCAGTATTTTGCTATCTGGTAGTCTGAACTATTGAATATGATAAATCAGCTTCATTTGTATTGAAATTGGAGGTGCTAAAATCATTATTAGTATTCATTTAGGATAGATAGCATTGAACTGATTTTTGTTACATTATATACATTTAATTAAGGTATTTTCATTTATTTAATCGGATATTTAATATTTTCCTTATAATGGCTAATAATTTTTTTATAACCAAAAATAATTTCTTTTGAATCAGTAATAATTTTTTTATAATTAGTGGTAGCCCTGTAATAAAAATGATGCATATTTTCATCCAAAATGATCAATTCATCTGTTAGAGCGGTTTAATTAGTAAAACTTATTGTTCGTTGCAGATCAAATGATTTTGATTTTCAAAAAATGCATTGGAGACAATTTCAATTTCATCTTGTTGAAGGATAAAATCAACCAGAAAAGATCAACTTCTCAGTAAATCTCAATACAGGAAGAAATAAAATCATCCAACGTTTCATGATTGGTCTCATTTGGTTTTGTAATTCGACATTAGAAACACAATAGATAGTGTCATCAACTCCTTATTTCTTAGTAAAGCTTGAGTGATAACGCAAAACAAACATCACAAATTATATAAGCAATTATTTAGTTTGATTTTAGCCCTGGATTGGATTAATTTTCATTTATCCCAATTTAGGCCTTATCTTGTTAAAACTTGATTTATTGTGGTTTCATATCCTTATTCCGTTTTTGATTTGCATCATGGAAAGCATTCTATCTTTGCAGTTAACGAGTATAGAGAACTTAACAAGTCTAAAAGCAAACCCTGCATTTATCCTCCTCAAAAACAGCGTCTTTGTTTTTTATCTACCTTATCGTCAGGTTTTATTTTCACGTGAATTCTTAAATTGGAATAAGGGCTGAAAAATTTTATTCTTTACAAAATGATGGTAGACAGCACTCAAAGCACCAACAAAACGAACGTAGTATCCCAACCAAGCAGCAGAGTACACACAGACATGATCGTTGAGGACGCCCAAGATGATTGGAATGGCCAAGAGACGATGAAGAAGAGAGGCGGTAAAAAGAAGAATTCCTTTCAGGAGAATACTTTTCATACGTCCGAGCCTATGAAATTAAGTCCGTCCTTGACGCAAGAAGACGCCTCTAACGATGATAGCACTTCTGAGACTTCCGAGAGCCACGATGTTCAATTAAGCTTATTGAATCGTATCACTACGTTACCAATAGTTAAAGATAGCATGGATGTTATGAATAAGTTGGTTATTCAGAAAGAACCGTATGGAAAATATGCTAAATATGCTCTTGATAAAGCGGAATCGGCATTTAGTAAAGCAAACCTTTACATTACTAATTATCAAAAGAAATTCTCCAACCAAATCTCGAGCATCGATAATTTTGGCCATAAGTCGTTGGATTTTATTGAAGAGAAGTTTCCGGTTGTTAAAGAGAAGCCATCCGATGTATTTGAAAAAAGCATCAAGCCAAAGACGGAAACTTTGACTAGGAGCGTTGAAGAGATCCTTAACTCCCTGGTAACTAATATGGAGTATTACATTAACGAAGTGGTGCTTCATGAACAACATAATGGCCAATTAGATAAGTCGGGCTTAGAAAGATTGATCCAATTAGGTAAGGAGACGCCTTTGAAATTAGGGTTCTTGGTGAAGGATAAGGTTGGTGAGTTCACTATGAAAAGCGTTGAACTCGGTAATGAGCAGAAAAATAAGATTAAAGAGGAAGTTTCCAAGATAGTCATCGCCCTTAAGGAATTGACTCAAAATGAAGGCCTCATCGTCTCCAATAAAGGGAAGGAGATTTATGTTCATGGGATCAAGATGTTGGTTGAGAAATTGGAGTTGGGCGTAGATACTATTAAGAAGGAATTGAATGATATTCATAAGTTTGTGGATTCCAAAATGGCCAACTCCACTACGGTTGTTGAAGGTTATTTCCAGTTTTATTTCGCTCAATTTGACAAGGCTAAGAAGGCGGTTTATCGGGACATCCCATTAATGGAGAAATTCCAACAGGTTTTCTATATTGCTAAGGATACTACTCCTATTCTCAACCGCTTATTCTAATCCTTTTTCTTTTTCATAAATAAAAATGCCTTTTTATTTCCTTTACTTTTTAAAATCAGAAAAATAACGAAATTTATGAAATCAAGTTTCACTTTGCTTCCGGCTTTTGTTCACCCTAAAAATCATGGACAAGTATCTACATCTTGGCATTCATTATGAATATCCGAAGCCGTCTTGACTGCTTTTTCATAAAGCTCCATAACCTTTTTACCCGGCTCAGTTTGCAAAGCCTGGAAAAATCAAAGTTAAAAATACCGAATTTCCATAGGAAAGAGCGGCACTAGTGGCGGCCTCCAACTTAGCTCTAACGCCAAACTTATCATCAATATTAGTAGCCTTCTCACTAACCTTATACTTATCGTCGATCTTGGATGCTATACCAAAATACGTCATCAAGGAGTTTTACCTTCCGTTTTTGCAAGATCGAGATAGGATTGCAACGTCTTCGCAACCCCATATTTACCTTTATGAAAAACATTAACGAGAGGATGCGATACTATCTAATTCATATGCTTTCTTATAAACATTTTGACTTAAACGATACCCACTTTTAAGCAATTCATAAATAACAGTATATCTCGTCTAAATCGCCAAATGAAATGGTAGGGATACAGCTTCACCCTCACTTTTACCACTGCTACTGGTATTGTTGAATGTATCGAAATATGGTTTAACTATTATATTCTTGTCATCAATCATAGAATTGGAAAGCATTATAGCAGTTTTCGAAGCTGACTCTAAATGGAATTAAAAGCTCCAAAGAGGCTACCAGACTCAAACAAGATTAAAGCTTCCTTACTATCACTCTCCGCATTTCTAATGAACGTTTTTGTTAAAAAATTACTGTTTCACTTCTAATTCAACGATTTTACCACAAAATGAAAAGAAATCTTTAACTAGAAACATTAACAAGTAAATTAATACCAACTTTATCTGTTGTATTCTTTGGTATGTTATCAACATAAACTAGGTTTTCTGTTGGTGTACTTGGTATCTAAACACAGTTGAGTTGAAGTAGGGTAAACTTGGATTTGCTCCCACTTAACCATTTCAAGAAAAAAATTTATGGACAAATGAAACCCTAGTCGATTAATTTGCATGTAGCCTAGGATCCAGTAGGACTGGATCCAGTTTGGCACTCTTTTAGTTTGCAAGTTGCCCTATCATATAGGCTAGAGAGGTGCTTTCTTAAGGATAACGTCATGCAGAGTATTCAAGAAAGGATTTTAAGTTCATTAAGGTATTTAATGGTGTCGTAAATACGAAATTATTAGGGCGTTCCGCGCAAAGAGGCACTCGAATTTTGTTTAATTACGCCTTTAATAATATACTAATAATACTAAGTCTTTTAAATTAATGTTATATACTACAAGCTTTATTTATAAATAATTACATTTTGAATATTATCATGAATAACTTGCAAAAATTTAAAAATTCAATTTCAGATAAAGAACAGTGGATTTTCATCAAATTTGGCGTAATTCTGGGACACAGTTCTGGAATAATTCATAAAGAATTAGTTGAATCAGTTGGAAATAGTACCTATAAACTAATTACAGTCTTGTATTTAGTTCCTAAGCTTAAGAGAAGCTAAAATGTGGTCGAAGATAGCCGAGGAGGCGATACAAGTGATGTCTCGAAAAAAGAAAATGTAATAGATAAAATTAAAGAATTTTTGGTCCAAACTAGAACATGGTCTTGCCTCGAACTTTCCATGCGGGTAAATTGTAGTAAAACAACAGTATTTCGATATTTAACAGAACATTTACAGATGATAAAATTATTAAGTAAATGGGTACCTCATTTCTTACGGATGAACAAAGAGAACACAGAGTGTTAGCATGTAAAAACAATATGCAACTCTTATCGAGACAAATAACTTAATTAATCGAACTTTGGCAATAGATGAAACTTGGGTGTCTTTATACGGCACTTTATTTTCGTTCGAGTAGTCCCCATTTTACTTATTAAATAATTGTTTGATTAAGAGTGAGAATAATCTAGATTCATTCAAAATTTTGTTGAATTAAGAAGAGAATCAAAAAGGGACTACTTTGAAGGAAAATAAAGTGCCATGCATGCAACCCCAACGTGACCAGATTCGATTTTGGAGAAATAAGAATGAAGACCCACCTGAATTTGTACTTCAATCTAAATATGAAAGAAAGAGAATGCTAAAATTACCAATGGATTTTCAATGTGTTGCTTATTGGAAGCTCTGTGCTCCTAAAGAGACTGTAACTTCAGATGTCTATAAAAACTTCCTAGTTGAATTATTAGACAAATGATTACCTGATAAGAAATTAAAGGTACCTATAATATTACATGATAATGCTAGGGCACATAAATCCAATCTTATAAAGCAGTATTTTATTGATGAAAATATTCGGGTTTGGGATCATCCTCCCTATAGCCCTGATATTAGCCCACCTGATTTCAATTGTTTTGGGCAATTAAAGAGAAAGTTAAAGGAAAACATTTATGATGATTGGCATGAACTAGAAATTCAGCTAGAAAGTGCAATTCAGGAGCTTAATGCTAAAGGTTTTATGAATGGTATCCTGAAGTTAACCGAAAGATGGAGAAGTGTAATAGATGTAGAAGGTTCGTATCTACAAACATACTATTTTTCAACTTTATATCTTTTATAGTAAATTTTTTATTTAAATTTTTTCGAATGCCTCTTTGCTAAGAACGCCCTAATATGGCACTTTTCGTTCAGAGTAGTCCCTTTTTGATTCTCTTCTTAATTCAACCAAATTTTTAATGAATCTAAATCAACCAATTATTTAATAAAAGGACTACTCTGGACGAAAATAAACTCCCATATAACCAAGCCTATGAGCATCCAAAACAGGAGCTCACAAATACTTTAAATAATTTCTATGGAAAAATAATTTTAATAAAAAGTCTATGATGGATATGAGTAAACGAAAAACAACAGTGGCAAACCAAATACCATACTAGTCCAAAAGAATGCATTGCCAAACCATGAATATTGATTAAAATACGAGGAGAAGTAGATCAATGGTATTTGAGACATTTGTAAAAAGAAGATAAACACCATAAACTTCTTACAAACGACCAATAACAACAATTCATGTATGAGGGATGAGATGAAGAAGGTTAGGAATAAACTTAAGGATTTGTTTACCCGATTTCGTAAGAGTTCTTTGTAGATGTGTTCTTTTAAAAAACTGTGGACGGGCTTGTTCCATTTACTTGAGAATTCTAAGTAGTCGTTACTATTCCACCAATCATCATAAAATCGTCTATCAGCAAATCTAAAGAAAGAAATAAACCCTAATGAGAGATACCCCGTTAATTCCGCGAAGCCATTACAGATACATTCGAATACCAAGTAAAACAGCAACAAACAGCATAGGAGGATTGGAAAATATAGTTTGGAAAAGAATTGGATAGCTGTGCATCTCGTGTAAAAGATCGGCACTATATAATATTCTACTGTCATGTATAAGGCTATAAATGTCGCTATAGTACTAACGCATTTACTCAAAAAATAGCTCAGCTTAAAACTATAAATTGATGGGATTGGGATTACTGAGAATTTCGTTTCACATTCTTTTGAAATACTAACGTGGGCATAAATAAGAATTCAATATATTCTTTTAAACAAACTTCATACTTGGATTCCAGTAGTTTATAATGATACATGTTATAACTATGAGCCTTCATTAATAGCACAAAGGTATGTAATGCTGATGTACTTCTTTGTACTATATACCAGTCAATAGTAACCACAAAGAAGCAACCAAGACTTAAATAACATAAATCGAACAAGACAATCCAAACTAATAATAACAGCTTACTTCTCAATTTGAGCATTAATTTCTGTACTAAATAACTACCGATGAAATTAAGAAGCACCATTATCAAGTCGATATAAATTAATAGGGTGATATTCTTCATTAAATGAATATGTAGCTTGAAGGTGATGCTAGTGTTATAATTATGTTCATATATTAATTGAATGAGAAAACTAATAAACAACACATTGATTAGTACAAATACGCCTCTTAAAGGAGATTTTTTCTCAAATAAACTTTTCAAATCTAGATGAGTTTGTTCTATCTTCCCATCTTGGTTAAGGGTTTCTTGCTTTGACTCTACTGAATGGTCACTTTTCCTTTTTCGCATCTTGTGGATCAGAAATTGAAACCACGAAATTTGGGACAAAATTTTTGAAGCCTTGGTTATAATTACAAATAGAACTTTTGCAAAAAATGAATTGGATTATAAACATAAATACAATTTTATACAAGAAAATATTTTTTTCATAAAATTTATTGGATTTGATTTGATATTTCTCAAGTTAATTCTTTGTCTTATAAATAGGATTGAATTAAATTGATGTGAAAAAATGAAAGAGAATCTAGGCAACAATTTATCAAAAAAATAATGGTCTTATGGCTTGATATTGTTCTTATTCGATAAAGGTGAGTGAAGTCTATAAGGAATTGAAAGCAATAAAATCATAAATAATGTTTTATTAATCAAAATATACATAAAATATTGAAAGCTAGAGTCGGATAGTTGTTAGAATGTGGATTATTTAGGGGTACTTATTTATGGCTTAGTACTACCTATTTAATCTTACTCTTTATACTGTTTTTAAACCTGTTCTCATTTAATCTATTTATACATAAAATCTTGAAAATTATCTTTAAATTTATTTGTTTTTATTTTTCAAAAAGAATAGAAACATCTTTCGAAAATTTTTTGCCATTTGACATTATTTTCGTTCAGAGTAGTCCCTTAAAGATTCTTTGCTTAATTCAACCAACTTTTTAATGAATCTAGATTATTCTCACTCTTGTTCAACCAATATTTAATAAAAGGACTACTCTGAACGAAAATAAACTCCCAAATAAAGAACCATTTGACGGCTATTTTAATTAAACTTAACCTATTTGAGTCTGAGATATCTTTTTCCATTTATAAAAGTGATTTTATGACTTTCTAAACTTATTCAAGAATAATAATTGAAATTATATAAGTTGAAAATAATATTATAGTGAATTATTTTGTAGTCTAGGTTTATTTGATCACATTATACATTATTTTATGCGTCATTGATGAAACTCTCATTGCATGATTGAAAAATAAAGAAATGTTGCATACAAAATTACAGAGCATTCTCTAAATTTAAAAAAATGTTTTTTATAAAAATTTAATAAAAAAGGAAGAATACAAGCTCAATAAAGAGAATAAGGGAAATCACGTCCATCTTGATGAGATTTAACATGCTTTCTCAAAGATCTAGAGTGATAATAAGATCTATTACAGCCCTTGATAGAACAGGTATAAGGTTTAGAATCAGAGTGAGTTTTTTCATGAGTAGCCAAAGAATCAGATCTTGAAAAGGCTTTCTTGCAATTAGGGAACTCACATAAATAAGGCTTTTCACCAGTGTGAGTACGGAAATGATTCAACATTTTGTGTCTCTTTGTGAATGGTTTTTGATCTCTTTTGCAGTGAGTCCATTTGCATTTGTAGTTTGATTTACCGGAGTTGATATGAATTTCAGTAACATGCAAGATCATCTCCTCCATGGAAGCATATTCTTCTCTACAATCGGTCCATTCGCATTTGTTATGGTTTATATAACTAGTTTTTTGAGATTTAACTACTGGGTTAGGCAAATCATCATAATCTAGCTCAGATTGATCTGTCGCAGAACTTTCATTAGAACCGGTTCTGTTGATTTCTTGCATCGGTGTTATGGTTTGTAATTTAGGGTTTTGAGGAGTAAAGATAGGCTCAAATTGTTGAAACATCATGTTGTTTTGACTGTAATCGTTGGATAAGAAAGAGAAATCCATGCCGAAGTCGGAATTCAAGTTCCACTGTTTACTGTTGTTATATTGATCCATTTTCTATAAAGTAATCTATTGGTGATTTTCATTGGTGCTTTTCTCTCTATTTATACTTTTTCGTGGTCCTTTGCTAAATCCCATTTACATTTTCATGCCCTGAAAAATCAATACAAATGCATAAATTTGGTTAATTAAATCCAGAGAAAAGAGCTAAAAATACTATGTAAATCCTCAAGAAAACAAACTACTTCTATGCTATTTATAGCTATGATAAAGCTTTCGTTGCCCTTTTTGCACCACTTCTTTTCTCTTTTGGTTTTAATTAACATGCGAACTTGCATAAAATTAAAACCAATTTTAGTCCATGTATAAGAATATAACATACAGGGAACTACAGGGCCAGGCACCTTAAAGTCTGATTACTCCATTTTGTAGGTCCCGATCCGAGTTCCTTTGTATAGTTTATAAGATATGGTCCGTTATTCCTGTCAAAAAACCAAAATAATAAGAAGTGTAATATTTATTTTAAAAATAAAATATATTTAATTTAATGTTTCATTTTTAATTTTAAGTGTTTATATACATTTCTCCTCGAAATAGGTGGAAGGATATTTTGATATTTTCTTTTTGCCTTTAGAAGTGATTATTTTAGTAGGAGTTTTTTTATAAATAGAAGTACCTATTTCTTCTACAGACTTATGTATAGTTTTTGTACTTATTCCTTCTTCTTCAAAGTGTCTATTCATCTTTTTAAAATCACGTGAACCAATATTTTCGATAATAGTAGCAGGTTGCAATTGTCCTGTTTTGAATTTCAATCGTTCTCATTCTTTAAAAATAAAGGTGTGTAAAATTCTATTGCTTTAATTTAATAAATAATAATAAAGTTTATTTAATGTGTGTGATTTTGTGTTTCAAAAATCACATAATTTGGCTCTTTATTTTTCTTCAAAGTAGTCCCTTTTTGATTCTCTTCATAACTCAACCAAAATTTTAATGAATCTAGATTATTCTCACTCTTGTTCAACCAATTATTTAATAAAAGGACTACTCTGAACAAAATAATGAGCCATATTAAACTTTTAAAATATGGTAAGAAAAACCAGAAAAACAGTTACTAAAGATATTTCTGAAATTGTTAGAAATATGCTAGAGGATGATAGAGTAAAAATAAAAAATATTGCTGAGACAGTAAAGCTTTCTGAAAAAACCGTATATAATATGGCATTTATTTTCGTTCAGAGTAGTCCCTTTTTGATTCTCTTCTCAATTCAACCAAATTTTTAATGAATCTAGCTTATTCTCACTCTTGTTCAACCAATATTTAATAAGTAAAATGGGGACTACTCTGAACAAAAATAAACTCCCATATTACGCCGTTTTACGCAAAAAGGCAAGCGAATTTTAATTAATAATAAATATGCAAATTAATATCTAGTGCCAAGATTTATATGTAATATTTTCTATAAATTAAGCTTTATTTTTAAAGCATATTTGTTTAAATTACTATAATGAATAACTTACAAAAATTAAAAAATTCAATAACCGATAAAGAACAACGTGTATTTATCAAATTTGAAGTAATTTTAGGCCATAGTTCGGGAATAATACATAAAGAATTGGTTAAAACGATAGGAGAAAAAGCCTATAAATATAATACAGTGAAAATTATGGTTTCTAAGTTTAATAAGGGCCAAACTTGTGTTGAAGACACTAGAGGAGGCGATACAATTAATCATTTAATAAAAGAAAATACAATTGAGAAAATTAAAGAATATCTTGCTCAAAGTAGAGTCTGGTAGTGTCTCGAACTTTCCATGTTAGTAAATTTTAGCAAAGCTACTGTTTATCGGTATGTAATAGAAGATTTACAAATGAAGAAATTATTGAGAAAATGGGTTCCTCATTTTCTCACACAGGAACAAAGAGAACATAGAGTATTAGCATGTAGATATAATTTGGAGCAGTTATCAAAACAAAAAACCCTAATAAACAGAACATTGGCTATAGATGAAACTTGGCTTACTTTATATATGCAACCTCAGCGTGACCAATCTCGATTTTGGAGAACTAAGGACGAAAGCCCACCACAAATTGTAGCACAATCAAACTATCAGAGAAAAAGAATGCTTATACTAGCAATGGATTATAATGGTGTTGCATATTGGAAACTTTGTGCACCTAAAGAGACGGTAACTTCAGCAGTCTATATTGGCTTTATTAATGAAGTTTTACTAAAATGGCTACCTGATAGAAATTCAAGTATCCTATGGTTTTACAGGATAATGCAAGACATCATAAATCAAAGCTTGTAATGGATTTTTTGATGATAACAAAATCTGCACTTGGTATCATCCTCCATATAGTCCAGATATAAGTCTACCTGATTTTAATTGTTTTGGTAAATTAAAGAGGAAGTTAAGAGACAATGTTTATGACAATTGGGAAGAGTTGGAATTACAACTAGAGAGTATTATCTAGGAACTTAATATAAGGGGTCATATGAATGGTATTCAGCAGCTAGCTGAAAGATGGAGCGATGTAATAAAAGTAGAAGGTTCATATATATAAACTACAAAGTTTCATCTTTTTATATCTCATAGTAAATTTTCTATTTAACTTTTTTCCTTTACCTCTTTGCGTGAAACGGCGTAATATATCTAAAAAAATTGAATCTGGACAAGGTTTTTAATCATTTGGTGAAAAACATAAATTAGCTGCCATATAAAGGAAAATACACCTCGTATTGAAGATCAGATAATCCTAAACTTTGTCTCGTGCAAAAACGATTGTACACAAGAAGAAATTAGGGAAGAAGTAATGGAAAAAACCTGGAATCAGCTTATTTCAGTCAAAAATTAGCTGAAGACTAAATGAAATGAATATCACTCGTAAAAGACTTACCTTAATGCCATATGATTGAAATTCTGAGCGTATTAAAGATTCTAGAGCTATATACGTATCTGAAATTACAAAATATTCACTTACTGACATGGTTTTCCTGGATGAGACGGGTTTAAACCTTCATAAATTAAGATCCTACGGTTATTTGAGCATAAACAATAAAGCATTCAAGATTGTCCCCTCGAATCGAGGAAAAAATCAAAGTATTATGTGCGTTATTGATTTTAATGGAAAAGTTGCTCATAAGGTCATTAGTGGTTCGTATAATAGTACATTGTTTGATGAATTTATCGATCTATACTTAGCTCCCTACTTTAGACTATATCCGCAAAAAAATTTGATTCTGGATAATGTACGCTTTCACAAAAGTTCAGAGATTTTGGATAAACCAACTCTCTACAAAATACGCCACCATTTCTTGCCAGTGTACACTCCGCAATTAAAACTGATCGAGGAATTTTTCTCGATGCTAAAATCGAGATACCATGCTGCTCGGAGTAATTTCAATTCTATAAATGATACTATTGGAAATATATTAGATGATGATTTTTCCATAGAATGTGCTAATTTTTATCGTCATATAGTAAGTTGGATCGAAAAGGCTAGACAAAGAGAAGATTTTATTTAATAAATGTTTCTTTTTTTCATCCATCGTTTGATACTTTTACTATATTTTAGTTTAAATGATCATTATTGTTAAATTTGTATTTTTTAAAAATCAAGTCTACACTTTTTTTAAAGGAAAATAATCCTGCATAATTAAGAAAATAACTCTTCATAAATAAGAATAAATTTTACATAAACAGGAATAATTTTGCATAAAATGAATATAGCTGTGAATAACCCTGTAAATTTGGCACTTTATTTTCGTTCAGAGTAGTCCTTTTATTAAATAATTGGTTGAACAAGAGTGAGAATAATCTAAATTCATTAAAAATTTGGTTGAATTAAGCAAAGAATAAAAAAGTGACTACTCTGAACGAAAATAAAGTGTCCTTTATAAAATTGGACAGGAATAAGGGACCACACCTTATGTTTTGTTTTAAGAATTTAATGGAATCTTTTAAATCCAAAAGTTGAAAAATCTTCGGAAATAGCAAGATGAATACAAAATAATAATATGATATAATGTTTGATAATATCCATATTTCAGCTTCTCCAATCATAGACATTTTCAACATTTCATTCATTTTCCTTTAAAAATCATGCATTCACTATTATTAAATAAATACATGAATTCTGCACTTTTACAGCTTGATATGATTTCCATTTTTGTGGAAGGCAACATTTCAATCATAAAAGCCATTTTTAGCCACAATAACTACTTTGAATTGATATTTTTTTGTCCGTTAGCAACTATTTAATTTCTTGACCAAAAGCCAAGTTACACAAAGTAGATCGATATGCGAAAGTTCTATTGCATTATATAGAATAATATCATACTTACGATGAATTTCTATAAACAAACAATTGAATCGAGTCTAATTTTCATATCGGAGGTTAAAACAACGGTGTAGTTTTCGCATAAGGTTTTGGAAATAGCGGAATCGCTATAAATCAAGCGAAATAGAAACTAATGTTTATTACTTGATTGGAATTCTATACTTGTTCTTTCGCCTTTATTTTCATGATCTTCATAAAGTTTCACTACAAAAACATCAAATCTTTTTTATAGGGAATACTGATTTCAGGAAAAGTTGGTAGATTAGGTTCTTCTTTTGATAAAGTAAAAGCTTGATGGGATAAATTCGATAAGTATGGATTGATATCTAAGTAGGTTATAAATTGGTTTAATAGAGCTGGATTCTTTAATTTCGAATTATTGTTCAAAGAATCATTAAAATGGATCCCTTTCAATTGCAATAAATGGAATTTCTCTACCTTTAACTACATTAATTAAAAACTATGCAGGGTTACTTGAATAGAACTATTAGTTTCTTTTAAGTTCGGAATGTAAGGTTTGAAATTTGAAATTTTCATTGATTCAAGACGAGATTTAGATACTTCTTTTAAAATTGGTAATTGGCGTTCTTTTACAACTACGGATTCTTTTATAGGTGACTTTGGGATGTATGGCGGAGAATCTTGCTCACTATCGTTATCACTGTAATCGACCAAAGCATTCATAAAACAAAAAGGTTTTTTAGTGAATGCATTTTAGTCCAGTTAAAAAGTTAATAAACAAAAACATTATTTGCAGAATAAAATTGGAAGAGATGAATCTGATGTATTGTATATCGTTTTCCAACATCTCATTATGTATGGACAGAGAAACCTCACAAGCTTCTTATAGCAGAATAAATGGGTTAGCTAATAGTGACATATCAATACAAAGCGATCTCAGCACCGATTACGATGATTTAATCATCACTTCCACTACTTCAACCCCACATCCATCACCACAGCCAGGACATCTCACGGAATAAGAAGCCTTTTTCAACTATCTACTACAAGCCAAGATGAAAATCCACCGCCTTTGCCGCCTAGAAATATCGTAGATGAAATGGTGAGACCTTTGAGTAGAGAGGAGATCTTGTTATTGCAAAAATCGGTTGCAAAACTCACTGATTATCCTCATTTACATTATAAGTTTCCAGTTGAACACAATAAGTAAGGCATCACTGAGGTTAAACAGCCAAAAGTGGTCCAAACTGATAATAGAAGACAAAGTATTACCTTTTGATTGATTGCTTTCGTTTATAGATCCTAATTTCATCTATCGTATGAAGAGGTTATGTCATAGATTCTTCTTTTTTCTTATAAACATTTTTGTATAGAGCTTTAAAGATGATAAAAATTGGGCGCAAAGCACCAATAATTAAGGATGAAAATGCGGAATTAGATATTCAAGAAGGCTGTAAAAGAGTTATTGATAATGGGTATTTTAATGCCTATAGAGTTGATAAATAAAAATATTTCTAGAAAAAATTGGAAATTTTTTTGAGAAATTATTAGGGCGGAACGCACAAAGAGGCACTTGAATTTTGTTTAATTACGCCTTTAATAATATACTAATAATACCATGACTTTTAAATTAATTTATATAACTACAAGCTTTATTTATAAATAATTATATTTTGAATATTTTCATGAATAGCTTGCAAAAATAAAAAGATTCAATTTCAGATAAAGAACAGCGGATTTTCATCAAATTTGGCGTAATTCTGGGACACAGTTCTGGAAAAATTCATAAAGAATTAGTTGACTCAGTTGGAAATAGTGCTTATAAACTAAATACAATCAAGAATTTAGTTACTAAGCTTAAGAGAGGCTAAAATGTGGTCGAAGATAGCCGAGGAGGCGATACAAATGATGTCTCGAAAAAAGAAAATGTAATAGATGAAATTAAAGAATTTTTGGCCCAAACTAGAACATGGTCTTGCCTCGAACTTTCCATGGAGATGAATTGTAGTAAAACAACAGTATTTCGATATTTAACAGAAGTTTTACAAATGATAAAATTATTAAGTAAATGGGTGCCTCATTTTTTCACGGATGAACAAAGAGAACATAGAGTGTTAGCATGTGAAAACAATATGCAACTCTTATCGAGACAAAATAACTTAATTAATCGAACTTTGGCAATAGATGAAACTTGGGTGTCTTTATACATGTAACTTCAACGTGACCAGATTCGACCTTGGAGAAATAAGAATGAAGACCCACCTGAATTTGTACTTCAATCTAAATATGAGAGAAAAAGAATGCTAATATTAGCAATGGATTTTCAAGGTGTTACTTATTGGAAGCTCTGTGCCCCTAAAGAGACAGTAATTGCATAAGTCTATAAAAACATCCTAATTGAATTATTAGACAAATGGCTACCTGATAAGAAATTCAAGGTACCTAAATATTACATGATAATGCTAGGTCGCATAAATCCAATCTTATAAAGCAGTATTTTATTGATGAAAATATCCGGGTTTGGGATCATCCTCCCTATAACCCTTATATTAGCGCACCTGATTTCAATTGTTTTTGGCAATTAAAGAGGAAGTTAAAGGAAAACATTTATGATGATTGGCATGAACTAGAAATTCAGCTAGAAAGTGCAATTCAGGAGCTTAATGCTAAAGGTTTTATGAATGGTATCCAGAAGTTACCCGAAAGATGGAGAAGTGTAATAGATGCAGAAGGTTTGTATCTATAAACATACTAATTTTCAACTTTATATCTTTTATAGTAAATTTTTTCGAGTGCCTCTTTGCTCGGAACGCCCTAATATATTAAAGTGTCCAAGAAAATGTGGCGGTAAAAACTTTTTGTTATATCTCAAAAAATACTTTGTAGAAATTGACAAAATTTTAGTATAATTAAGTGTAGTTCCCCTCATTGTCAATAACACTTTTACAGCGCTCATGCAGTCTTTGAACACCACGATAGAGCCCTCGATTCATTCCTTTTAAAATCGCCATTTCTAGTCAAGTTTTAAACTGCACACCAAGAAGTTCACGTTTAAGAGATCCAAAACAATCATAATCACATGGCGAAATATCAGGAGAATATGGTGGTTGGTACCATTGCTCGATTTTTTATCTACTAAAAAGTCCTGTACGAGTTTAGCCTTGTGTGGTCTCGCATTATCCATCAAAATTATTGCCTTAGAAACCCCTTTATTGCTTAACCATATAGGATTTTTTTAGCTTAAAATCGATTTTAAGCGCTCAGCGTTGATTGTTTCTTTTTCGCTACACAGGTGATAAAAAGCGATACCATTGTAGTCCATTGCTAAAAGCAACATCCTTTTATCCCCATAACGTTTATTCATTGCCACTTGTGGTTCCTTTTCACCAGGTTCTAACCAAGACATCAGTTGATCGTTCTGTGGCGCCATGTACAAACCAACCCATGTTTCATCAAAAGTTAGAGTTCTTTTCAGCTTTTCTTTAGTCTTACTATAATTGGAGAGGTTAAATATGCAAGCCTGAACCCTGTGATCCTTCTGATCTACGTTAAATTCCATTGGTATATAGCGACCATGTCGCTTACTCAACTTTAGATCATCAGTTAAAATAGATGCACTAATGATTTGGTGATATCCAAACGCTCGCTAATTAGCCTCACACTTATAGCTTTGTTTTCCAATAAAAGTCCTTTAACAGTTTCAATACGTTCTAGTTTTTCATCACTTTTTTCGGATGGCCTTCTGCGAACTTCTTCCATTGATATCTCTCCTTTCTTAAACCTTAATTGCCATCTCTCAACTGTTCTCAGAGACATTGCACTATTCCTAAAGTATTCTTTAATTCTCGTTGGATTTGACAAGGGCCTTTACCATGTAGAGTTAAATATTTAATAATTATACGCTGATCTTGAGCACTAAACGATTCAATCAATTCTTCTTTAAAATTCATTTTGAAAAAAATAAAACTGTGTGTATTATTTATAAACAAACTGTATCCCTATTATATATAATCAATTTTGGTTTCAATCTGTTACACTTTAAACGAGGTGTGCAGAAAAATTTCACCGCCACATTTTCTTGGACACCCTAATATGTTTCAAAAAATATTGTGCCATATATAGGTGATATCCGGAGATGGATCCATTATTCCACTATTGTCGTCAATTAAGACAGGAAATCTTGATACTGTTTATTCAAATAAGAATTGAAACTTTTTTATCCCAATCAATCTTTCATTTCTAATCTCCAATTTCCCAATTAAAGCTTTAAATCTCACTTTGTTCTTGTCATTATTAGTTAGATAGCTTAATATGGATATCAAGATTTTGTTTTGATATCTCACCATTATTTCTGGATATTTCAAGATTAAATAATCGTAAATGTCGATAGCTGGGATACAGTCCCATTTCTGATCAGATGAAGATAGTAACGAAGAAGATAAATTCAAGACATCAACAAAATATTTCAATCCAATCAAATCCAACTCTTTCAATAAAATTAATATGTTCTTTAAATATAAATCTACTATCTCAGTTTCTTTATTTAAATTGGCAAATTTGATTATATCCCTAATTATTGCTTCTTTTTCGTCTCCATTTAAGAATTGTACATTAGTGAAACAAAAAGATAGTAATTCAAAGTTAGGGAATTGCAAACAATAACGAATAACATCGACCAAGTTCAATTTTATATACTCCTTTAAATGGAGGTAATATTTCATTACAACCACCTTTTTGTTGATTTCTAATTTGATTAATTGCTCCAATAACTTCATTAATATTCGATAATGAGCTTTGATATGTTCTTCCTATAGCAAGATGTTATACAGTTAAGAAGTTTACTTTGGCGAAAATAAACGAAAGAAATGGAAATATTCGTTGATCAAATTCGCCATCTTCGCTTTTAGGATTACCTAAGTTGATTTTGTTTGATTTGATATTGAGGGATCCAGTAATGTTCTCAATTATTCCTTTTATATATTTAGTATCTTCTGTTTTGCTAATGAAACCTTCAAAGTTGTGTTTAGTTTCTTTTGTGAAATATATCGAATTGTATAAGATTAAAGAATAATAATTCATATCTTCATTCTATATATTAGAGGTTATGAAATACTTTAATTAATTGTTGGAATTCTTCTTCTAATTTTACTGGGTTTATTCCTCTAAGATCTTTTTGAAGTTTCTTGACCTCTTGATATTCCATTTCAAAAATGATTATTTTTTGATTCTCCACTTGGATAAAGTACAAAAAATAAACCATTTAAATAAAAACCATGTTCAACAAATTAAACCATTGATTACTATAAAATATTTAATACATTCATTTTTAAAACGTCTATAAACTTTTTAAATGAAAACACCATTTATTTTTTGACATGAAAGTTAGATGTAAAATTTTTCAATTTACAGAGATGAGTAAAATCTCTAAAGAATTAATGACAAAGATAACGCACTTCAGCAAATTTCCACAAACAGGAGTATCATTACGACAAATGGTCAAATTCGGTATCTAAACCCCTAATTCATGTCTTTTATAGGACAGGATCCTTCAATTGGCACTTTGTTGAAATCGTCGCAATTCATTTCTGGTATCCTCTCTCTTCAAGGTGTTTATATTTTTGATTAGAAGAATTATCAGTTAGGTTAGCTCATAGAGCAGTAGAATTAGAAGCACTACCATATGGTTTAAATGAAATGCCATCGATAATTAAAGTCAAGAATTGGTACGCGGAATCTTTTCAAGTAATCACCGAATCTAAATATCGGTATCTTTGTAGGATATCATCAATTTCAATATGGAAATTCCTACGGACCTGAAGAAACTGTTTAAACAACCCAGTAATAAAGAAACCATTGATTTTCCGGACGCAAAGCCAAATTTCAATTATCCTCAATTGAAGAAGAAGAATTCCATTCCTTTAAGTCATCGATTTTATGTCAAGGTAGATGAAGAAGCTATTAATCCAGTTTTGTTGAAACAAAATGAGGATTTTGTGAAGTTAATTGAGAACATCAAGAAACGACATGATTCTGTTGTGACTACAATAGTAAATCACCTAATCCCTTCACCCTTATTGCTTTTATAGGGTAATTATATTGTAATGTTATTTTTGTAGCTCAAGGAATCGTAGAATTCAAACAAACGAAATCAGGGAATATTATGGATCATCAAGTACAAGAATTTCTAGACCGGTTTTATTTATCACGCATTGGCATCCGAATGATATTAGGTACTTATACATATCCTAATTTATTAAAGGGCAACATATAGCGTTACATCGCGGCCCGAAGAGGAAGAATTTCGTGGGCATCATTAGCACCAAAACCAACTTGAATGAAATAGCTCAAGAAGCGATTGAGAATGCAAAGTTCATTTGTGAAGAATATTATGGGTTATTTAAAGCGCCAGAAGTGATACTCGTGTGTCCATCAGATTTGGAATTTCTTTATGTGCCTTCTCATCTCCACCACATCTTATTTGAATTGCTGAAGAATTCCTTGAGAGCAGTTGTCGAAAGATATGGCGATGACTGGGATCATTATCCTCCCATCAAAATCATTGTGTCGGAAGGGAAAGAAGTATCCCATTTAACTTCATTTATACCTCATTTATACTTCATTTATACTTCATTTATGCTTCATTTAGGACATTGCCATCAAGATTACGGACGAAGGCGGCGGCATCCCTAGATCCGGCATGCCAAATGTTTGGACTTACATGTATACAACGGCACAGACTCCTCTTCTGGACCCAAATTTCAATCAAACGGATTTCAAAGCGCCTATGGCCGGCTTCGGCTATGGCCTGCCTTTAAGTCGCTTGGTACATTTCCAATTGTGTTGATTTTTAGTATGCGAGGTATTTCGGCGGAGACTTGAGAATCATTTCTATGGAAGGGTACCCTGAGAGATGTTATTTTTTAGGTATGGCACAGATGCTTATGTTCATCTTAATAGGCTTAGTGATAGTGAAGAACCACTTCCGTAGTCGAAATAAATTATTTGTAGTCTCTATTTTAAACCTTAGATCCAATACAGGAATGGGCATTCAATGTATGCCATTAGTATCCATTCGTTAAGGTAAACTATTAAATTTTATTTGTATGCTAATTGGTTAGCCCTCTATCTATAAACTTATGAATGCAAAATCTTTTTGAAACGTCATAAAAAAGGCAAATAGTAACTAACAAGAAAATGCAACTGGAAAAGATACAGAAACTACCCTCAAGAGAGCGATGAAGATCCTGGAATTAAAACTCCATTGATTACAAATTTCAAGTTCAAATAGATAAACGATGAAAGTCTAGTTCAAAATGGATAAGTTTATAAGAGAATAACCAAAATTTATATTTAATTAACAAGAGAATTAGAACTTCAATGAAACTGGCACTAAATTAAATGCATTTCAAGGCAACGAAGAATCACAAGTCAGATGTTAATCAAGAAGTTGCATCGAATCATCTGCATTATATCAAAATCCTTTGAATAGATTAAGACCAAGCAGAATATAATATCTGATTTTATGATTTAGAGTGTGAAATACCATTCCTCATAATCTGAGGTATAGTTACTTATTCAACAACTTCAGAACTACAACTCCATGCTCATGGCATGGATCTTACTGCAACAAATTTGGGTTTACTTTTATTGGCAGATCAACTTGGAAATTATTTTGATAGGATTAATGCCACCTTTTGAAGCAGGATCAATCGATGTTATCAAGATAGTGAACGTCTGAGATTAGTAAGTCGTTGTAATCTTAGTCAACTCCATATAAGTCTTAATAGATCAGTAAGTTTGGAACATGAAGCCCCTTTGATTCAAGAACAGCGTGATTTAGGAAATCTTGAATATCTCTTGATCATATTATTTCTGTTTCCGCTTTGATTATTTTCATCTATGACGGACATTTTTAATAACATCTATTAGATTAATAAATATACTTGGGTTTATTCTCCATTGGATACAATTTTATCAAAGACAATCGTGTATATTGCTTCAATTTTTATGAAAAGCTGCGATTTTGTACCATGCAACTGTGCCGAAAGTAGTTTATTCTAAAGACTCCCTCAGAGTGCAATATTAATTTTATTGTTTTCGATACAATTGTATGATGCCTGTTTTAGTGATACATTTAAAGGCTTGTTAAAGTATCTGTTTTGGGTAATACAGTGACTTAAACTTGAATTTTTTCGTGATTTCTAAAAAACCTCAGAAAATATCACATTTTCTTATCCTTATATTTTCTCTTCCTCTATTTAGAAATATTTTCACCAATTAAAAATATGCAAGTTTTATCAAACAAGATATCAAATATTGTTTATTTTTTTAAAAAAATAAACAATAAATTTTAAAAATTCTATAAAAAGCGAAAATTCTTTGAATGAAGTTAATGAAGTTTATATTTTTAAATATTTTACAAGTGATAATATCACCAAATCTATATATGGAAGGTAATTTAACTATTAATAACCGTATAGATTATAGAGAAGGACCAAGAAGTGTACTGACAACGGGACAGGGTACTTCAAGTACTTATCTCATAAATCAATATTAAAGGACAAAGGCAAGAAATTTACAGACACGAAGATAGTAACCAACATTTTGCAATACCATCATCACCACCAAATTGGGGAAACTCCAATAGAGGTAATATAGTATATATAATCCTGTAGATAATGAATCTATTCAGACATATAATCCTGCAGGTATATTTCCCTTTATAATAGAATAGGATATAGGTACGACAAGAATTATGTGGGCCCAGATAAGAAACCAATTTATACGATACCAAACTGGGATATAGAAGATACTCCGCAGAGACGAACTGGTGAGAGAGGTGAAAGAAACACCATTACTAGAAATAGAGATGGAATGATGTTTAACGAAGCTGGTGAGGTCGTATCTTCAGTAGAAGATTACGTAAATGAAAAAGTTGAAAAGAGTAATTCTATTATTATATTTTAGAGGATAAAAGTAGGCCACGTAAATTGTGGGATCGGTATTTATATATTTTATTTTTCAGTCTTCGTGGAAAAAAGGACTAGAAAGCTAAAATCGAGTTTTAAATCCAATTTTTTCCTAATTTCCAATTTCACATAGTCAACTATGATTTCAACAAATTGTCAATCAAATTCATGATTGCGATCAATTTCTCTTCTTCATATTTTCTAGTAATAATTTGAACACCAACAGGCAAACCGCTCATTTTATCAGCATCATACATGTTGTAATAGCCTTTAGTAACCCAACACTTTGTATTGACTTTATTTTCAATAAACCAATTATCGTCGATTCGGTCGATTTTCGAGTCCACTTTAGAGACAGGAATGACACCAGCAGGCAGATCAACCAAATTATAAACCATTGTATACCGTACTGACGTCACTGCTTTGTAATGATTGTTTTTTAAATGGGCAGGTAAAGAAGTTACAGGACATAAAATGCAGTCCATAGCTCTACCATCAGCCATCATCATCTCCCATCTTGATTGAACTTCTGTTATTAAGTTGTATTTTTCTGCTATTAACTCGTATAGTTTCGAGACTCCATCCCAACAATTATCATAAAATGTCTCAGCCATTAGATCTTGGCCAATTAGAGATAAAATGCTGGCTATTATAAATTTGATCAAACTTGGCAATCTATTTATCGCTATTACTGGGTAAATGTTTCCATCTATTTTCTCACCTTTTGTCAAATGTTTTAATACAGTTTGGAATCGATCCGAGCCAAGCAATTTAAAACCTAATCTCGCAGAATTATAAATATCCATAGGTATGAATTCAAAGACATCATGGCCATCTTTTCTAAGCTTATCAACAACCATCATGATTGCTCTCTTAATTGGTGGGGTTGAAGGCAACAAACCATCTGTAAAATAATATCCTACTCGAAGCTTCTGTTTAATTGGATAATCTATATAAGATTTGTTATAAACGGTATCATCCATTTCCCAAGGCTTTGAATTGATAGCAATTTTCATAAACAATTCCAAATCTTCCAAATCTCTAGCCATGGGGCCATTACTCACTTTAACAGCCGTAAACCCTGGATTTAAGTTATTATTACCCAAAGTACTCAGTCGATTAGAAGTTGGCTTCAAGGTGTAAATCCCACAGAAATGTGCTGGCACCCTCAGACTCCCTCCTATATCACTACCTACGCCTATTAAGGAAGCACCAGAACTTATTAATGCAGCTTCACCACCAGAACTACCTCCAGGTGTATACTTAATATTATAAGGATTAGAAGAAGAACCATAAATAGGATTACTGGTCTCAATACTCAAGCTAAATTGTGGTGATAATGTTTTGCAATAAGGTATACCACCAGCTTTCATTAAGCTTTGAATTAATATGGAGGTTGTAGCCACTGGTTTGTTTTGGAATTTCACTAAACCAGCTGAATTATCATATCCTTCTACATCCATAGTATTTTTTATCGAAATTGGTACACCTAATAATGGATATTCCTTTATATCATACTTGATGTTATTTTTAATGTTTGAATCGATTTCGCGAGCCTTCTTTAAGGCTAATGAGCTTAATAATTCTGTTACGCAATTCAATTCTTCATTGCATTTCTCTGCTAAATCGAGTGCTTCTTTTATCACTTGTTCAGCTGTAAATGTACCTTCTATTATTCCTGTTGCTATTTCATGGGATTTTAAACTTGTGTATTTGCTTTTAAAATATATCATATCGCTGAATGCAAATTTTTTAAGAGAAAAGAACAGATGAAATGTACAGGGTGGCGCAAGTAAATTTGGACATTTTTCTAATAAAATAGAAATAACTTCTATAGATAAAAATATAACATAAATTTATTTGTAACATTTGAATACTAATAATCTGTGCTTCCACCATTAGCATTTAGCATTTCTTGAATTCTTTTTGGAAAAGAGCGACTGATATTTTTAATTGTGTTCTTATTAATCTCGCTCCAAGCCTTTTCAACTCTTTTGATTAATTCTTCCTTATTTCTTGGCAGAGGTTTTTTATAGATGAATTCTTTAAGAATACTCCATACATGTTCTATTGAATTCAAATCTGTCTATTGCCTGGCCATTTTCCTTTGCTCCATACGGTTTGAAAATTTGATTATAAAAGTAGCATATTATCTTTTTCCATCTTGAACAAAAGTCACTTTTCTTTTATTATAAAGTACTTTTGGGTTCTTTAAAGCTTCTATATATATAGGAATGATTTTGTCCTAGTAATATTTTACTGTTACTTTTTAGTCTTTTTCAAAAATATGTAATTTTGTCAAACTATTTGCACACACCCAGCCACCATAATAGAATGTGATTTTTTGAGCAAGGTGTTATTGGAACCTGACTTTTTTCGCTTGTATAATATGGATTATTCCTTTTGTTTAATTTAGTATAAAGTTGAATATGAGATTCATCAGTAAATAAATTATTATCAACTAATTCTATTGCTCTTGGGACTTTAGTTAAAACCCCTGCATTTTCAACAATTTGACCAAACTTAATTCTATCATCGATATTTTTTGGCTTAAAAGGGGTTTATTTTGCCTTGAATAAGCATATTTCCCCAAATTTGTCGATTTTCTATATCTTTGCAATCTTCTTCTACTTATAGTTTTGTTACATTTTTGATAGCTTAAACTGAATTCAACTTGGCAGCGCATTTTCTATCAGAAACTCTAAGTTTTTCATTTATATACGCTTTATAAATTTTTTAGTGTTTGCGCAAAGCTTTCTATTCCACAAGACCCTTTTTTCCTTATCGTTTTGCCTTTTTTCTTCATATTGTAAACAGTTTGTCGAGAACATTTTAGTTGAGGTGATATTTCTGTAGGGGACATTCCAGCTTCCAATAAACATTTTATTCTTATTCTATTTTGATATTCAATAGTTGTATTTTTATTTTCCATTTTGAAAAGTTATTTATTTTAAAAAAATTGGCTAAATAAATACATTTTTTATTACTACCCATCGCAAAAATTAGAGTGTCCAAATTTACTTGCGCCACCCTGTATTCACTTCAATTCCAAAATGTCAAGAAAATGATATTATAGAATAGCTTCAAACTGGTGTCAGCTTTTTAGATTTTAGAATATGTAATGATGGATCTGATAATATGGGACAAAATTTTTGAAGCCTCGGTTATAATTCTAATAGAATTTTAATAAAAAAATAAAATGCAATAATAAATAGTCATAAAAGGACAAAATATAAAGAGTAAAAATATATATGGCCATTTTGTCGTAAAAAGACCATTGTTTTATTATTTAAAAATAAAATAAAAAATATTGGACAAGTGATAAAGATTAAAGACTACTGTATTAGGCCACCGAATTATCGGATCCGTCAACCTGAATGTATATGCAGTCGGTAGGATGCCACTATGCTCAAACGAGACTCTTAGTAGTATAGGTTCTTACTCATTCGCTACAAACAGATGAACTTCCTAATGACAGAAGACTCGAAGTTTTTTACATCGAATCCATCACAGTACTTGTTATTTTACTTGGATTCGACTTCTATTTATACTTTTCGCGCATAAAGAGTGGATAATTGGTTTGAAACCAATTATTGGCGATTTGATGATTCTGAAACAACTTAATAAGGACGCATAAAAGTACGGAGCATGATGCATTAAGACGCATAAAATTTCGGATACAACTTATAAGCATGCATAAAGAAGCGATATTAATTAATAAGCATACATAGACGATCTTAGGCTAACTAATAACAATGCATGAATATGCATAAGTAATTATATTGAACTGAAAAAAATTTATGCAAACATAAATTGCGGATATAGAAATCATGCAAACAAATATTAACTTGAAACATGATGAATTGATAATTTTGAACAGAAACAAAGTAATGCACCACTGTGCAAATGAAGAACCAACAAATAATTAAATGAAATTTATTAAGGCCCAGCAAATAATGAATGGGGACGGGAACTGAGGAGAATAAAGATGGCCAAGACAAGATAACAGTCTTTTTTCCTATAAATATGATTTTATTTGCAGTAAACATCATCTTCTACTACATTAAAGTAAAATGAAAACACAATCAACCGAAATAAATGATGCAACACTTCCTGGTATCNATGCAACAATTCCTGGTATGAAATTCTTTACAAAAAGATTCAAAATAATAGAAAACATCAGGAAGCTGCATTCAAATGCCAAAATAAACCAAAAAAGTAATGTATTATCTGTTCTGGCATATAAAAGCTTAAAAGGGCTTTTAAGAAAAATTAAATTAAATTTTTCTGATTCACAGTTCACAATTGCAAGAAATTAAAGAAAAGAAGGTAGATTATCTTTAGATAATTATCAGCACTATGTTCCTTATAGTAAAAGAAAATTAGATCAAGGTGTAGTGGGTAAAATAATTGAATATCTAAATAAGTATTCGAAGGAATCCCCGCATAAGAATGGTATAAAATATTTGGAAAAATCAAAAAAAGAGATCTATAGATCATATATAAATGATGGTAATTTTAATATTACATATGGGACTTTTATAAAATATTGTCCTAAAAGCTATAAAAAAGGTGAAAAGTGAACTGATGTTTATGGCATTTGTGAGCTTAGTAAAAACATATTAAAAAGAAATTACTCATCATTAAGTGTTGAAGAAAAAGAGGAATTTATTAGAACCAAAGAAATATATCAAATGTATCGTTAGGTGGTAGAAAATCAAAAAGAACAGTTTAATCTTCTAAAAGATAGTTTAAGTGACAAGTCCTGTATCCTTATACTTGACTATAATGAAAATTTCAAGTTATCTTATGGTGGTCATGAAGTTGGTCAGGATTTTTACGAAAAGAGACAGGTTACATGTTTAGATGCATGTTTAATCTTTAAAAATAATGGATCAGTGTTGAGACATTATATAAATCTATTATCGGAAATATTATCCTATGATTCACTATTTTCTTCTGAGGCTTTGGATCGTATAGATGACCATTTAAAGGGTCTAGGATACAAATTTGTCAATGTATTCACAGATTGTGGTCCTCAGTTTAGGTCTAAAGAGTTCCTTTATAATGCGAAGAATTTATCTGATAAGTACAGTCTCAATATCTCCGTTAACTTTTTTGGTGAGCATCATGGTAACAGTGACGTAGATGGAATGTTTGGTAAACTTAGCATGGTTTTTAAAACAATTGATTACAAATATGAAATCAATA
>NIPM01000746.1:0-74385 GCA_002738285.1 Holacanthella duospinosa | reverse complement strand
TTGGAGGTAATAACCATCAATTCACTCACTATAGAACAAAAGTTTTAAGATAATTTTACATTTCAAAATTTACGTTGGAAACCTGTTAATCAAAGGTTTGAGAGATTTTGCAGAAAGGTCCCGTATCTTTGAACTTTTCGCGTAATGTTATAGAGATGGGAATGTCTCCACCCTATATAGCGAAGCGACAACAAACAACCTAAAATCACCCTACTCAAATTAATGTTGAAAAAATGTTTGTTTTATTGACTTTTTGCATTAGAAGAATATTAAAAGTATATTGTTAAAATAAAATTTGTAAATTTGTATATAAAATAACTTTAAATACATTTGTATCATCAAATCCTTGTGTAATTGAATAAAGATTCAGTAATGGTAAATTTGTTTACGTAATGGTACTCTTAAATCAGAGTTAGCCTAATATTTAATTGATTTTCAGGCTAATNTGGTAAATTTGTTTACGTAATGGTACTCTTAAATCAGAGTTAGCCTAATATTTAATTGATTTTCAGGCTAATCAACGGATGAAATTGCCAAAGTAGAAAAAAGTTTCTCTTTTAAAAATGATATAAGAGAAACGGGACATCCTCTTTGGAAAATTTAGTAGTGATTGACTTCAAGAAATGAAGAACGTCGCTTGAAATGAAGTTTTAGTAAATGCTAAGTCTTGTCAGCTGGTGACAAAAAATGGGTATTCAACTTATGTGCGGGATAAAATATATGGACTTTGGAAAACGAGAGCCTTGTTAATTCACGAATAAACCCAAAATGAAATCAATTCAAATTTACTATTTAATTTTTAGGAAAATAAAAACAATCGTGGTAAGATAGGGAAGGGTGGAGGAAAAGAGAAAGTGCTGAATGCTGTGGATCATTTAATGCTTGAAATAAATGGGAAAGATACGCCAGTCATTGAAGGGTTGCCTGTTGGAGAATCCGGCAGACCTATGTTGACCCCTGAAAATGAAGAGCTGTTGGACCCAAATGATGCAGTAAATTGCACAAACGAAATTATCGTTGACACAACTTCAGCTCTGAATGAGTTTTCATCTGACACTCTAGTTAGACCGTTCAAGCGTCGTCATCAATCGCTGTTGGACACATAAATTGGATCGGAAGAGGAGCCTTCATTGTGAGTTAATACAAATAAAGTTTTACAAACACCGACTCGAAGTATACAAATTGGAGAAAGAAATGGACTTTCCTCTGTCGGCATTCACAAAACCATTGTTTGAATTTTAAACTAAACTGTAAATATAGCTCAGTTGTACACATTAATTTGTGCTAAAATAAATCTATTTTCAATTGTTATAAAATTCTGAGGCAAGTTAGTTATATTTTCTGTCTTACAACATCAAATTCGTTCTAACATACGCTCAAAAGTACAAAAGCTACTGGCTGCTCGATTGCGAATAAGGAATTTTTTGAATCCACTATCGGCGGGAATTGTTCCTTGTAGAGTTTTCCCATCCACACCACACTTAGATTCTTTTTGGTTAAAAAAAAATACCTCATTTGCAATCGAACAGCCAGTACAATTCAAATACAATTTTCATCGCAAAACTTTTCTTTATTGTACTACAACTGTTAAAACGTTCTTCTCTATTATCATCAGCATTATAGTGGTAAGGGGTGATCAACCAATCTTTCAACGGGTATCCACTGTCGCCTAGAAGTTGATTTTGACTTCATGCGTTTAATAAAAAAAAATACGAACATATTAACGTAGATCTTTCGTTACCTAACAAAATAGCGCCAGGAAAAGGTCTTCTTCCTGCCTCAAATCGTCAATAGATTTCGGATGTTTTCAAAACCCGAGCGTCATGAACGGATCCTGGCCAGAGAACGTTAACATCAAACAACAAATAATCACAACCACATACCATCATTAAATTAAGCGAGTGATTTCCATAGAGTTCAACATACATACTGTTCAACAACTCATTCTGAGTTGTAGAAATGATGTTTATAAGAGTCCCGTCCACACATCCAGTTACGCAAAGAAGCCGCAGAAATTCTGCAGCTACGTTCTCCATAAACTTAGGAAAATTTACTACCTGTTTTATTGACATTGCGTTAATTACCCGATTCAGAATTCAGCAAACACTAGATTTTCGAATTCCATGCATATCTGCCACTCCGTGGTTAGCTGAACCGTTTCCCATCCAATGTAGTGCTAGCAGAAATTGCTTTTTGGGCACAGTTGGTACAATTTATTCTATTTTGAATTCAACAGATAGCGACCTATTTGCCTCAGCACATATTCTGCTTCTTCATTTCGCATTCGAAACTTTTCTCGAAATTCAAAATTATTAGATATTTCGAAGTTGATTCTAGGTCGGTATATTTTTCGCTTCGGTTTGTAATCTTCATCATCGCTGGATTCAAGAAAATTGAGTAAACCCAGCTAATCTTTAACAAAAACAGTTGCTTACTGATTTGATTTGTAAAGATATATTTAGTTTGCGGTACATACAGTTTGTCCAACATAGTTCCAAAGTTGGCCGAGAAAGTTTCACAACGTAAAAGTATAAATTTATACGACAAAATATCTGATACATAAAAGCAAAACACAGATATTAAGAAAATTTTTGAAAAATGAATAGTGCATATCCCTATATACCGAAATAATTGAAAATTTGAAGATTCTGCAAATTTGTTATATGATTTGAAAATTGAAAAAACAATCATTTATTTTTTACCTTGGTAATTCTTCAATTTTCAATTTTCAATTTTTACTCATCAATTTCAATTTGCAATTTTTAAGGACGTTATGGCGGAACGTTTCGTTCCTCAACTTTTTGATAATCTTCAAAATTAAGATTGAAAAGTGAGAAGAAGAGAGCGGTGGAATGCAGCCCAGTACTCATTATATTAGCCCTCGCTATAATGTCCAGCGTTCTCCCTAAACATAAAACAATAAAACGTCAGCGTTATAAAGCAATAAACGTCAGTTTTCTATTACGTGATCTAAGCACTCTCCAACATCATAATCAGCCCTCTGCAGAATTACAGGGGGCATACCCTGATCACGCATTTTCTATCCATAAATTTGTTAAGCGAATTTTTTTGCATAGTTATATGGCTTTTAGTATTTCTTGGGAATATTATCATTTACAGTAGGCATCCGAATTGAGCCATATAATCCTAAATATTTGTCTAAAATAAACTTTTAGTGGAAGTACCCGTTTCCCCCCCCCCCCTTATTAAACTCAAATATGTCCAGAAAGGCTTACGTGGGGCATGCACTGATCTCAAGCTTTTTCTTCGTTCATTGTGAACGTAACACGTTTTATGAAATTGTAACTCAACTACATTTATTGTTCCATACCATTTGTCAATGAGTGTTTTTTCTCTTCCTTCATAGCTTAGGAGGAACATGCATTGTTGAATCAGCTTCCGAATTAGACCAAACTTTTTTATAGACTAATAGGATGTAGCTAATTTCGAATCTGAAGAAATTTGCCCAGAAATGAAATTAAAAAAAGTTATGACCTTTTGAAAATTGTCCAAAAATGGAAGCAAGACAAGAAAAGTAGACAACTGTGAAAATGATTCTGTATCGCCCTGTGGTTAGATGTGAGGAGACTCGTACTCTCATAGTATCCAAGCGAGGCTTTGATCCCCAAAAACAAGTGGAGTTAAAATCTCTCCTGTGAGATAAGGAGAACCATGTTCCAGTGTAGAAATACATTGGCTATACTCTACTTTTCGTCTCATACAACTTAACAACATAACTTCCAAATTGCATCAAAAAGCATAAATAACAACAAAATGCTGTAGTATTCTAACTACATTTTCACAATTTTCAAAAATTTATAATTTTTTATGTATACATTTCCGGTCCAAATTCCATTAGATTCGGAATCGCCGACCTCATTATTTGGGTAGTTCCATATGAAAAATTTTTTAGGTTGAACTGACATAGTACATAACTAAAAATAAAACAACTTACCAATTAGTTAAACCATTCATGTTCAAGAATATTCGATTTGTTTAAAAAAAAAAACTCATGAAGCTCAATAAACAATTTTCAAAAAGTACCTAATTGGTAAGTTAATTGAAAAAAAAATTTATTTTTACCTATGATCAAATGGGGAGTGAGATTTTTTCAATGATATTTTGAATCCTCACCCTTTTGGTTTGCCAGCAAATGTCAAAGGTAACTAAAATACTGGTAAAAACCTTGTTTCAGTGGGTTTAAGCTGAGATAAAGAACACCATTGGCATTTGGCGGCAAAATATTTAAAATGAATTTACAATATAGGTCAAAATTGAAAAAAAATTACTTCGAACTGAAAAGTGCAAATCAGTAAGTGCCATGAGTGCCTATTCGGGTAGCACAACATAGACCGAAATTGTTTGCGTACCAGGCTTAATAATGGACTTAATAATTAATCGAATCATGATTGTGATTCCATTTTTGTCAGATAATATATAATTAAATTTTCAGGAAACATTTAATTAAATTATGGTTGATTTACTTATTCATCAAGGTGATTACACACATGAAATAATTACCGCTTTGCTAATATCATATTACCGGGAGCGGAATTAAAAACCTCCAGAATTTGATATTCTAATGATATGAATTCATTTGTACATAGAAGACAAAGCATAACTATATTTATGTGAATTTATTACCGCTATGCCAACATCGAATTACTGGGAGCGTAATTCACATTTGGTATTTTAATGATATGAATACATTTGTACATAGCTGCCACGAACCATAAACATATTTCCTTGAGTTTTTTACCGCTATGCAAATATCGAATTACCGGGAGCGAAATTACAAACCACAGAATTNTACAAATATCGAATTACCGGGAGCAAAATTACAAACCACAGAATTTTGGTACTCTAATGATTTGAATGCATTGGTACATAACTTCAAAAAACACAAACATTTCTTGAATTTTTTTAGCGCTATGCCAATATCGAATTACCGGGAGCGGAATTACAAACCTCAGAATTTTGGTACTCTAATGATATGAATGCATTGGCACATAGCTGCTAACAAACAAACATATTTCTTTGAATTTTTACCGCTATGCCAATATCGAATTACCGGGAGCGGAATTATAAACCTCAGAATTTTGGTAGTTTAATGATATGAATGCATTGATACATAGTCGCAAACAAACAAACATTTTTTTAAATTTTTATTGCTATTGCAACATCGAATTACCGTGAGCATAATTTTAAGCTTCAATAATTTGCCTTTCGGATGATATTTATGCATTGGTACATAGTTGGCATCAAAATTCTGGTTTCTCATTTAAGTTTTTAATGTAACTATTTACTAATATTAATGATTTTATTGACTTCCATTGGTTATAACTTGAGTAAAAAAATTTGAAGGCCTTATGTAAATTTTACAAAGTACACGTAAGCGCTCCTCGTCAAAATTTTGAGATTTGAAACTCCGCTCCCGGTAATTCGATATTGACATAGCAGTAATAATTTAAAAGAAACTTGTTTGATTGATGGTTGCTATATACCTTTGAATTTATATCATCACAATAGCATATCTCTGAGGTTTATAATTCCGTTCCCGGTATTTCGATATTTGCATAGCGGTAATAATTTCAAGGAAATATGTTAATACTTGATGGCAGCTATGTACCAATGAATTTATATCATTGGAATACCAAATATTTAAGGTTTGTAATTCCGCTCCCGGGAATTCGATATTTGTATAGCGGTAATAATTTCAAAGAAATATGTTAATACTTGATGGATGTTATGTACCAATGCATTCATGTTATTAAAATAGCAAGTTTTGAAATCTTGCAAATCCGCTTCTGGTAAATCGATATTCGTGTAGCGGTATTCATTTTTGTAATCACCGTGGTACTAAAGAGAATCATCTATAATTTAATTAATTACTACAAAGGAGTCAATAATTTGTATTTGTCTCCATTTGCCCCTTAAATTGATAACATCCACCCGAGATTCATTTGCATCTACTGTAAAAGTTTTAATAGCAATAGAGATAGAATGGAACTTAAGGCTTGTATAGTTGCTTGTATACATTTTACATTATGATGCATCTACACGATACACTAGTTTGCAGAAATTTAACACAGTGGATAGTATGGATATTGGATAGTATTTAAAATGCGTTATAGTGGGATAAGTAACATTATGCTGTTATACTAAACTTGTAAACGAGCCAAGCCAGCTCGCGAGCTAAACGAGCGAGTCGAGTTTGAGCCGAGTTGAGCGGACTCAACTTAGCTTTGATAATTCAACTCATTTGTAAATGGACGAGCCACAAACCGAGCATTGGCTCACTCGAGTAACAGAAATAACTCGTGAGCAAAAAACCCGAAAAAAAATTTCGGCTTAAAATATTTAAGTAAATTACTACAATTTACTATTATGTGGTATGCAAAGTAACATTTTAGCTTCGTCGAAAGGATAACGCCATTAGATTTGCCATTTAGTTAATTGTTACATAGAGAATATGTCAACTCATTGATTTTTGTTACTTTGGCTTGAATCTTTGTTACAGATCAAGGCATTTTTGGCTCCGTCTACAATAATTATTGAATTTCATTAATTCAAATAATGTCAGTAACTGTCGCCTAATCTGTTCATATTTCTTATCATATTTTACAAGAGCAAAGCTAGACGTACAACGTACTTTGTTTCAAACATTTCTTTTCTTGAAAAAGTTCTATTCACCAAATGATGAGTAGAACGTCTACGTAGGACATGTGGCAATCTCGAATATATTTGTATATTTCCCATAATCTACTTTTGTAACCAAGTCGAAGTAGAAAATTATTTTCGAATATAACTAAACTATGACTTACAAGTCGGCTCGCGAGCTGCTTGTGCAAGTTGAGAAATGAGCCGAACTGAGCTGATATTTNTAAACTATGACTTACAAGTCGGCTCGCGAGCTGCTTGTGCAAGTTGAGAAATGAGCCGAACTGAGCTGATATTTGTCAACTCATGCGAGCCGTGAGCCGAGCTGAGTTGAAATTTTAGCGAGCTGAGCCGAGCCAACAAAGAACTCAGCTCACTCGGCTCGTTTGCATGCCTATGTTATATATATAAATGTGTTGAACTTATCATTTGATTATTGGTCACATTTTATTTGTTTTGCCTAGCAAATGGAATGAAGCCGAAGGATTATCTTAGTAGAAACGCTTTGATTTTCTATTTGGTCTCACGACACTAATTTTTATAATAATTTGGCCTACAAAAATTCCTGCTTTCTAAATTGTACGTATAAGTGTGATTTGTGGCATTTATGGTTCTACTGATTTTTAAACAACGTTTTAACAGTAATGTTGGGTGCAAACAGTATAGCTTACATTTGGTCAGTAATAAAATAAGCATTTTTAGCTCTCCAAATTTAAGTTGCTTTCTTAAGCTAGTGCATACAGACCTAGATCGGAATCTCAGGTCTATGGTTGGATCCCTTCTACCGTCTGTTCCGCTAGACTAAGATAGCCATTTTTTGCTTTGATGGTGTAGACTGTATGGCTCACAGTTCAAAGAACTTAGAACTGCACCAGTTTTCATACTCTTCTATCAGATGAGGATTTAATATCACTTCATATTCCTTTCAATCAACATTTCAATAAAAAAATGAGCAGAAATATATTTTTCATCACGATCATTATTACCATACACTGAAAGGACAAATAGGGGAAGAAATACCAGTTTTTCATGCAGTAAAACAAGGAAGAGGAGGTCTTGGCTGAGTATTTGGAGGAATGGCAAAGTACGCTATTCCTTTAGTAATGAAATATATATTTCCTCATGCAAAAAAGGAGGCTCTCAGAATAATTTCAGATATTACAGCGAATGGAAATCCCGTAAGGACTGCACTCAAGCGGAATAGTCTTGGATTTATAAAGAACGTAGGGAGTGGACTATTGAACTCTGCAGCTCATTCTCTTCAAAGTGGGAAAAGTCTAAGAAAAAAAAGTAGGAAACGGATTATAAGGGTAAACAATCTTAAATATAGAACTAGGAGTTAAATAAGATAATAATATTTTATAAAAGTGAATGAAATACATCGATCAACAGAAGTTAAAAGGAAAGAACAGAAACATAATTCAAAGAAATCTATCAAGAAAAGCAATCCAAGGGCTAAGGGATAAAAGAAAAATATAAATAAGCTTACACAAAAGCGAACACAGTTGGACATTTTCTCAGTGGCCTTACTTCATACTTTATCAAAACCTGTATTCCGTGGTGAAGTTGACATCTTCTCGATTCCATCTACCGACACAACATGCGATTACAACATGTAGAAAGAGTATCAGCCTATAGTGAACGTTCAAGACTCTTCTAAAAAAATAGAGTTCAAAATTCTTGGGAATGGAAATCATTATCTAGATCTTTGTGATAGTTCTATCAATGTGAAGCTAAAAGTCATCAAAAAAGACGGATCAAAGTTGTCTGATGATTCAAAGGTTGGGACAACGAATTTGTTTTTACATTCTCTATTTTCACAATTGGACATTTACTTTAACGAAAAGTTTGTATCTGCAAGCAATAATGGTTACCCATAAAAAACTTACATAGAAGCTTTACTGTCGTATGGGAATGAATATAAAAATTTCCAAGGTGGCTGTGCATTATACTATGAGAATACAAAAGCTGGTATAACCGATGTCACAAATTTTGGGTGGAAGAGCAGAAAGGAGCACATTTCCAAATCAAAAGTAGTGGAGCTTATAGACAAACTACGATTCAATTTGGCAACTCAACATCGCTACATATTAAATGACATGAGCATTAGGATTTGTCTCATGCGTACTCCTGATGCATTTTCTCTGTTTTCTGGGACCCCTGAATATGAAGCAGTGTTCAAAATACACTCAGCAACTTATTACGTTTGTAAACAAATTCTGTTCCCAAGCATCGTATTGGCTCATCAACGTCTGCTTGAGAAAGGTTAGATTGCGCAATGCCCTTTCAAAAATACAGAAATCAAGTACTTCGCCATCTCTCAGGGAAGCTCTTCCGCCGTAGAAGAAAACATATTCTTAAATACCATTCTCTCAAGAATAATTATTACGTTTGTCAAGAGTGTCTCGTTTAATGGCGATATTAGTACAAACCCTTTTCCATTTCCATCACTTCGGTATTAGAAGCTTATGTATGACTGCCAACAATATTACTATTCCTACGCGCCGCCTCACGTTAAATTTTGGACAAAACGAGTGCTTACTGCCGTATTGCTTACTACTTAGAAACACTGGAATTGCGGGACAGGACCTTGGTCTTTTCCGCGACCGGTATAATTACAAGGATAATAACACATTATTTGCATTCGCAATTCAACCACCAACCGGCAAAGAAGAGTTGCTTAACTTAGAGAAATCTAAGAGTATGAAACTGCAAATACAGTTCAAAAGTAAATCTTTGAAAAAATCTGTACACTGCATTGTGCTTCCTGAGCAACAGAGTGTTTTAGAAATCGACTGTTTTTGTCAATCTGTTGTGACATCATGAATACGTTGGATCTCTTGAAGATACTCTAAGCAAGTGTCAATAGTCGAGAATATTATACTGCTGTTATTCCCTGTGACGAACTCCATAATCTTCAAACTTGGCTGTTATTGTAAACTCAAACACTTCCAAGGAGCCAGGAATGCATTGGCTTGCTATATTCAAAGAAAAAACTCCAATGAAATTGAGTTCTTTGATAGCTGTGCATCGCTTTCATTCTACAATCCGGTGATTATAAATTTTTTGCAAAGAACGGGAAACGTCATTCGCTTCATTAGGAACAAACTACAATCTGGATCAAGTAATACATACGGTTACTTTTGTATTTACTATTTATTACATACAACAAGTAGATTTAGCTATGAGAATATTTTAAATAAATTAAGTGATGTAATGCTTGAGAAGAATGATTCTATTGTAGTTAGTTTTCTGAGAAACAACTTTTATGCTAATTTCTCCAAGGGGATAAGAGAGTCAGGTACAGATCCCGAAGTAAAGTGAAAACAGAAGTGAAAACGGCGGCGTACCGCGAAAACCAAGATCTAAAGAAGGTTTCTGAAGATCTGCGTACGAAGCTGTACGACGAAACAGTTAACTCTGCAACGGTTGACCATTATGAGAAGCTTATGGGAATTATCGACAAAATCATCAGAGAAAACGAAGTGGCTATTCAGATTCTGGGAGACAAGCTAGAGAAATCAAAACAGAAAACCAGGACTCTGGACACAGTAAAACTACCTCCTGTCGAAATGCCGACCTTTGAAGGAAAATATGAACAGTGGCTCAGCTTCAAAGATTTGTTTGAAGCTACAATAATAAACAACTCAAGTTTGAGCGAGGCACAGAAGCTTCAGTATCTGAAATCGGCGGTGAAGGGAGATGCGGAAAAAATGATCAAATCCTTCACCGTCACAAATGCCAACTTCAAAGAAGCTTGGACTCTTATGGACCACAGGTATAGTAATAAAAGAGAAATAGTTTTTTCTATAATCAGGGAATTGCTAAAATAACCAAGCTTAAGGGGTGAAAACCCAACTACCATGCAAAGTTTACTCGACATTTTTTCTGAGAGTATCAGAAGTCTAAAGGTTATACGACGACAAGTGGAACATTGGGATGATCTTCTGGTGTTTCTTCTTGTACAAAAATTGGACGAAGAAACCAGAAAATCATGGCCCATGGCTCAAGTCCCAGTTTTGATGCACTAAGTCAGTTTCTACAAAATATGGTAAGGAGTCTAAACGCTTGGGAAGGTAAACCAGTGTCAGGTCCCACTGTTCACCACAACGAAAAGCAAAACCAAAAAAGGTACATACAGTAAATGTGCTTGATTCCGTGTGTGGAGGCTGTGGTAAATCTTGTCATAATCTTGAAAAATGTTATAAATTAAAATTTATGTCAGCAGACGAGTTATGGGTTATTGTAAAAAATACAAGGCATGTTTTAATAGTTTTTTTGTGAGCATAAGTCTTACCATTGTGAAAAACCTTTTTGCAAAAAATTCGGCAAAGGTCATCATATGCTAATACATCAAACCAAAAAGGAACCTCTCAAGGGTAATGGGGCAACCGAAGATTATCAGCATCCCGGACCAATCCATGTGCTCTCCATGAAAGCTGAACAGAGTTCAGCAGTTGGAACATTGTTAGCGACGGCTTGGATTTGCTTACGAAATCATAAAGGAAATTTAATCCAATTTCGATGTATTTTGGATCAAGGATCTAATCTAATCAGTGAAAAGGGAGTCAACTATTAGAGTTGAGAAAATTGCGAAGACCCTGTGGTTTAAATGGCCCTGGAGATGTCAAGCTCGGCACTTCTCAGGGTTATGTTCAGTTGTACATGAAATCATGGCTCAGTAATTTCTTAGTAATTGTTAATACGTTAGTTTTGCGAAAGCTAACAGGTGTACTTCCATCATTCGAGGAACAACGAAGGAAGTGGAGCCATTTACAACAGCTCTACTTAGCTGACCCCTTCTTTGACAAACAAGGCGAGGTAGATATCTTCATTGGGGTTGATTTATATGGGTTTTAGGTAACAGAAAAGAGAATTCTAGGTGGTGCCCTCGATCCTATTGGTTATGAAAACAAGTTTAGTTGGATCTTAATGGGTCCAGTGGAAAGAATATCCTCTTTAACGCTCAAAACCATAATAAGTCATTTAGTTCGTCCTATTGAGGATATAATTCACAAATTCTGGGTGGTTGAAGAGGTTCCAAACCGTCCAAATTTGCCTGATCAGGAAAAACATGTTGAGAGTCATTTTCTAGAGACTCATTCAAGAAATTATGATGGTCGATATGTGACGTCTCTGCCTTTCAATGATTTTATTTGTAATCCAGGTGCCTCTCGAGAAATTGCAACAAAGAGACTTTTCCAGTTGCAAAGAAAGTTGATAAGGGTTCCTGAGTTTAGGATTCAGTATGTTGAGTTCATGAGGGACTATGAGTCGAAGGGTCACATGGTGCAGGTGACAACGGAAGAAGAGGTCGGTAAGACAAATTTTATTCCTCATCACTTTGTACTGAAGTAGGAGAATTCGACCACGAAACTCCGAGTAGTATTTGACGCTTCATGTAAATCGTCAACCGGAGTTTCTTTAAATGACTGTTTAGGTGTTGGTTCTACTATACAGAATGATATATACTCTATTCTTTTGAGGTATAGATTTTTTCCAGTGGCGGTGAAGGCCGATGTGTACCAGATGTACAGGCAGTTTCTGATAACATCCGGTGATCAGAAAATGGAGAAGATTTTGTGAAAAAAATTCGAAGAGCAGTGAGAGAAAAAATTTCAGTTGAGAATCGTCACTCATAGTAGTGCGTCGGCTAATTTTAATGCCACTCGATGTCTGCTTCAATCAGCAAGAGATGAAAGACATCGGTTTACGCCGGCTGCAGAGGTATTGCAGAGGGAGTTCTATGTCGACGACTTGATGAGTGGAGCGCATTCTACTCAGGAAGCCCTGGAACTTCGTAAGGAACTAGAACAACTTGTCTCATTGGCGTGTTTCAGTCTGAAAAAATGGGACTCATACGACCAAGATGTGGTATGAAGTATTTCTTGTAAATACACAGAGTCGAATCCCACTATTTAGATTGATTCTAATCATGTAGGAAAGGTTTTAGGTGTGGCATGGGATTCCGCAATAGATTCTTTCCTATTTTCACGTTTCATTCAACATGAATATGAGGTAGTCACAAAACGGATGGTGCTATCGGAAATGGCGAGGATTTTCGATCCGTTAGGTATCTTAGCTAAATTTACTGTGACTATCAAGATGTTCTTCCAGGAACTCTAGACTCCAATGATTTCTGCTGATGGTAAACAGAAAATGCTTGACTGGGACGCCCCAATCGCTGGAAGTTTGGTATCAGCATTGAAAATCATACACCGAGAGTATGAAATATATGTAACTGATGCGGGTACCAAGGTGTGCACTCCCATTGGGTACCACTCAAGTTGAATTTCATGGTTTCTCAGAGGCATTTGAAAAAGCGTACGCAGCGTGTATATATTTGCGCGTGGTAAATCCTAATTCTGAAACTTTAGTTTTATTTGTTAAGCGGAAAGACGAAGGTATCACCATCGAAATTTTTGACAGTCCCGAGATTGGAACTGTGTGGAGCTCTTTTCCTGGCAAGGCTGATGACATCCATCATTTCAGGGATAGGCATTGCTTTGCTCGTATCCAAAGTGAAGACAAAGATACTTGTATAGGGATGTTATTTATACACCGAAACAAAACAAGATTTGAGCTAGATTCAGCAACGAATACCACAGGAACAATTTTCTTACTAATAAAGGATTCAGATCAAGAACAGAACAGATCTGGAACAGTGCTTAACAGTTATGATAGAAACAAATCAGGAACAGGTTAGATCAAGAACAGTGCTTAATAGTGATGATAGAAACAGGTCAGGAACAGGTTAGAAACAGGAACAGTGCTTAGTAGTGATAATAGAAACAATAGTCAGGAACAAATCAGGAAAACACAAGTCAGAAACAATGATTACAGGAACAATGTTGACAGGAACAATATTGACAGGAACAAGAGTTAACAAAAATTGATTCAAGTATTATCCAGTCAATAGGTGCACTAAAGTGATAACAACTTGAAAACCAATTAAAACTGTTAATAAAAATAATTACAATTAATTTTGTAATGAATTTAATTAGAAATTAAGAGAGAGAAAATGCGAGCGACCTTTTTCCTTGAATTCTAATTGAACACTGATTTAATTTTAAGGAAAATCGGTGCTTAAGAAATGCTTAAATAATATTTATGAAAAAATAAATTAATTTCACTAAGTAGCAATCGTTACCGCTGGTAACGCGAACTGAACAGGCATCCAATGTCCGATTTACGTTACGACAGATTGCGAGGTCGTGCTTCGATGGCTAAGCAGCGGGAAAAAGTGGAAAACCTTTGTCACAAATCGGGTAGCGCAAATACTGGATGTTATTCTAGCAGATTCCGATTCCAGAGGACTTTCAGCTTCAAATTTGGGTAAATTTAAGCTCTGTGGGAATTTGGCTATCTCAATCGTGCATTTTACCAGGTTTTTTTAGCCCCACGTGTTGATGAAAGTACATAGGAGGTGAAAAGAGTTGGGCTAACGGTTTCATTAAAATCGTCAGTTGAAAAACTTGATATAATTGAAAGTTATTCCAACTTGGGAAAATTAACAGGAGTTTGTGCTAATTGTTAAAATTTGAGCACAATTGCAGGTTAAAAGTTTTAGGACAGAGAACAGGTTTTCTCACGGTTGAAGAGATTCGATGTGCGTTTGCTGTACTTGTTAGGACAGTCCAACAGTCAGAGTTTACTGAGGAATACGACAAGTTGATAAAAGGAGAGGGAGTGAATCCTAATGTTAAACTTGTGTCCCTTTGTCCTTTTTTAGCTAATGTAGGGATTCTGCGGGGAGGCGGAAGACTCCAAAACATGAAGAAAACGGACAAAGAACGACATCAAATGATCCTCCAGCGGTATCATCATCTAACAACTCTAATCATTACCAGTGGTCACCTATCTCTACTTCATGGGGAATTTCAGTTGCTCTGGGGACAATTGAGACGGGAATTCTGGATACATCGAGCGAGGAATGCCATTCGGCAGGTGCTCCAAAGATGTATCACGTGCCGAAAAGTCAGAGCAGAAACTATGGAGAAACGCGGTCCGAGTGAACCCTACTGTTGCTGCCAACTTATTGACAGCCAGTTTTCTGTCTTAGGATATATCTGTTTATTTTTTTTTGTTTTTGAGCCATTTCCATTGGAAACCGGAATTTTTACGAAAAACTGTAGATTAACCGCTTACTTCTACCCAACTCAATTTTCATCTTTACTTACCAAAAATATTTTTTTTGCAAATTTGAATCAAACTAAACCAACACACATGAAATAAATTTAAAACCTAACTAACCTAAACACTAAACATACAAACGTTTTTGTATAACAACTACTTCCTCCAAGGAGTAGTCACTCACAAAGAGGAGATTTCATACTTCATATTGAAAGAACATTAAAAAGTAAAGAGGAAATTTAGTTTAATCATCACTTAAGCATGGGATTAAAGGATAGAATCTTTAAGTTTGTTTAAAAACAAGTTTTGAAACTTAACTGCATAATTTCCTATGCTATTATACTAAAGTTTGAAATACAGTGAAACCTGTTTATAAGACCACCATTTGGGAGCCGTCCAAACTGTGTCTTATAAGCAGGTGGTCTTATTCAAAGAGCCCTTTTATAAGACCACTCTGTGTCNCGCGCAAACAGATTAAAGACCAATAGCAATTCTCGCTAGAGTATAAATTCTACCAAAACATTATGAACAAATGTCACGCTACTCAGCGGTTATCATTAGGTGATGAAGTATACGCAGAACTAAAATGCGAGTATGAAGTTGAGTCCGGCTAAGTTTGGGTTAGGGTTTTTGTTAGTATTGTTAGCTTTACGAAATCTGTCTGTCATTTGTGCAGTTTATTAGAAAAATTTTACGAAAAAAGTCACAAAAGCGTCGACTAAGGAAATCACGCGCAAGAATAACGTCACTATCAAACGGGCTGAAGCTTCATAACCGTGAGTTGTGAAAGTGGGTGAAAAATTGTGTTACCATGGGATATTGCTCAAAAAAAAAGTAAACAGATATATCCTAAGACAGAAAACTGGCTGTCCATATATTGGCAGCAACAGTACAAGACCATTTTTACACACTGGAGTAGATTATGGAGACCCATCTCCTCTTCAAGAGTCGAAGGGTAGAGGTAAAAAGCTATTTAAATGTTGGATGGCGTTATTTGTCTGTATGACCACGAGAGCCATTCACTTGGAACTGGTTTCTGACTTGACCACGGAGAGTTTTTTGGCAACGTTGAAACGATTTGTTTCACGCCGTGGCTTGCCGAGCACAATCTACTCCGACCAGGGTACGAATTTTGTCGGAGCAAGACCTCATTTAAAAAGATTCGTTTGTCTAATTGAAAATGACAGTTTTTTTCAGTCATTTCTTTCAGAGCATGGAGTCTCTTGGGTTTTTGGATCTGACCAGGGTATTTAAAAGCTAAATCCACCAGCTGCACCTCACCACGGAGGTCTCTGGGAAGCAAGAGTCAAGAGTGTGAAGTTTCTCTTGCGACGGGTCATTAGTGATGCAATGCTGACTTTAGAAAAGTTTTCTACCGTCTTGTCGAGTGAAAGCTGTGATCAATTCCAGTCCTCTATGTCAACTATCATCATCACTGGAAAGCTTAGACGCGCTTACACCTGGGCATTTTTTGATAGGACATCCCCAGATCGCTGCACACGAATCCAGCTTCGTTGAAGTCAAGGAAAACCGTTTGACTCAATAGGAGAAGGCTCAAAAGCTGATTCAACATTTCTGGAGAAGATGGCAGAGTACGTCAGTTCCCACCAGCAGCGGCTCAAATAGAAAACCAAAGCAAGAAATCTGGCAGTGAGAGATTTAGTCATCCTGAAAGAAGATAACCTTCCATCGATGAGTTGGAAATTGGGACGAGTTGAAGAAGTCCATCCTGTTGAAGACGGTCTAGTTCGAGTAGCAACGGTTATACCTACAACCGCTTCACGGGACCCAAAGACTGACAAATGGAAGGTGGAGAAGACTCACTACATTAGCCCTATAGTGAAGTTGTGCACATTACTGGATGAGAAGACTGTGTCAGGTGCCATTAGTGTAAAAATTAACGTTGTTAAGTTATATGTCAAATTTAAAAATTCATTTTAAATTACTTAAAAATATTAGTACAGTGGTTTCAGCTTAATATCACTACCCCTTAATGTCACACTTCGCTTATTATCACCCTGTTGGCTTTCCCCCGGCTAAACTCCATGCTATCATGTACTAAATACTCTGCCTATTGTCACACCTCTTATTGTCAACCTCCGCTTATTGTCATCCCATTTGAAGAGAATGTACCGCACATAAGCACACTTTAATGGCAATGTTTGGTTCTCACGCCCAGAATATACTCGTGTTTGTTTAAATGGTGTGGGCGGTCAGACCCTTGGGGGAACTGTTTCATTAATCTATTTGTTGTATTCTATTATGCGATTCTCGATCGTGAAAGTTTACTTTTTTAAAGACTCACCCGCAGTCGCGGGTTTATTCCAACCGCGAGTATGCCAACTTTAGATGGGCACATGGTTAGAATTGAGAAACTTAAAATTTTAATGATAAGCAACATTGAAAGTGGAGAACTTTTGCAAAGAAGCACCGATATTTTGGGAGTTTCTGACACGATAATGTCTCAAAGCCATTTTTCTGGCATATTGCAAAAAAACTTGCTGATTACTTTAAGAAGTAATTTGCTTTTAGAGTATTCCAAATTCAGGTAATAACTTCAAAAGTTGTAAAATAAATCGAAAAAGGTATCGTATCATAAAATGAGCCTCTAAAACCAGGAACTTCGGTTTATGTCACCTAATCTATGAAGTATTAGTCAGTTGCCATTATCTGCTAATGTCAACTCCGCCTACTGTCAACCGATTTTTTGGCTCCCTCGGAGGTGACATTAAGCTAAAAACACTGTATTACTATTTGGGTTTGTTTTTTGCCCACAGATACGCGATGCTCGAGAGACTGAGCATTAATTAAACTGGGATTCCTTTGGGAACTTGCCGAAGCCATGTCCAGCGGGATAAAGCTCACGCAAACGGTTTTAGTGGTGCACCCAGCGAATCCCATAAGGCACGGCAGACAGCAGGAGCACCAACAGTTTTTTTGTAACAGAGGATTGTTCTAGTGTCTTTGGCATCGCCGAGTTTATAACGGAATTTTGCGAAAGCTTGAGTCCTTCGCGGTGGAGGAGTGTTCATGAAAGTCAGTTTGTTCTTTTTATATAGTTTGTTTTTGGCGGTTGCCCATCTCACACCGTCTGGTGGGCAGAGAAGAGGAGTGAGATGGACTGGCACGCCGTAAGTAAAATGAAGACGATATAGTATAGTTTTCCAGTTTTGATGTAAAACAAATAGAAAGATTTTCGTTTTTGATTTATTGAAATATTAAATTAATTGGAAACCAAATTCACTGACCAAGATGACTTTGTTCCATTATCTCATTGGTCGTTGAGCAAATGGTGATTGTTATCTACTGAGTTTTTTAATCAAATAGGAAAATTGAAAGGAAACTTCGGGAAGGGGTATTGGCCTACGTTTACTCAAGAAATATTTGGAGTTTACGAAGTCATCGAATCTGTGTTTATTACTTATCGCATAAGGAATATGAATAGAGAGAAGATTAGTGGTATTTTCTAACGACAGGAGTCTAGCCGAATATTAGATTAGCTCGCTTCAGCAGAATTATTTTTTGTCATGGGATTCTACTTCTTTACACGATGGACTTCTTCACGCTTCCATTCAACGGCTCTCAGAGATATTTCCCCTCAAACAGAATTGCAAGTTACAAAATCAGATTACCGTACAAAGTTTGTTTGGAACCAGCACAATATGAATTAGCAATTGCAGAATTGGCTTACATTTGTTTCAAAAGTATTTTAACCGGACAAAATAACGACAACTTAGTTGAATACTGTGGCCCAGCAAGTGGGCGAATTATGCTATAATTTCAGCATTACAGTATAGTGCTTCAGCTAATAGAGGAAGCAAACTTTATGTTTAATAAGCACAACGTAGTTTGTAAATTTATCTACAGTGAAACAAAGAAAAGAGTGTATCTTGAAATTGGAGTAGGAGTTTCACTAGAAATTAATGAGAAGCTATATGATGTGTTCGGCTTCGACGGAAAACTGAAATTAAAAAATGAACTTTCAAACCAATCGCAATTTCATTTCGCAAAGCTCACAGCGGATCTTTTCGGAGGAAGGTATCATATGTTTATATATTTCGACATCGTTAAACCCCAGATTGTTAGATACACTCTTGTATCATTATTACGGAGGGTGAATATAGTAGAAAAAGAAGAGTAACCTTATACGCTATTAGAAAAGTAAGTGAACGTCTCACTTTCCTTAAAAGTTTTACCCTTTTTCCATTTCTTCTACTATTCACAAAAAATAGTCTCGTCGTATGAAGCGTCCTTTTTCTCTTCAGACGACGAGTCAGACAGCAGCAGAGAAAAAGAGCTTCAGTCTTTTTCAGTCTTTCTCACTCTGCTCTCCTCCGCTCTGCCATTTTGGATTTTTGGTTTGTTCTTTGATTTTTGGAATTGGCTTTCGCCAATTCTAGAATTTTTGGTGAAGGGCTTTTCTATCCTTCACTTTCAATAAGTAACCCCTTCATCTCTGACTTCATTCCATCCCCATTTTCGCCCAAATANTCCTTTTTCTCTTCAGACGACGAGTCAGACAGCAGCAGAGAAAAAGAGCTTCAGTCTTTTTCAGTCTTTCTCACGCTGCACTCCTCCGCTCTGCCATTTTGGATTTTTGGTTTGTTCTTTGATTTTTGGAATTGGCTTTCGCCAATTCTAGGATTTTTGGTGAAGGGGTTTTCTATCCTTCACTTTCAATAAGTAACCCCTTCATCTCTGACTTCATTCCATCCCCATTTTCGCCCAAATAANTTTTCTATCCTTCACTTTCAATAAGTAACCCCTTCATCTCTGACTTCATTCCATCCCCATTTTCGCCCAAATAATTAATTTTTCTCGAATTTACCCCTTTACTTTTTTTAATTTGCAATAATCCTCATTCCAATCCGTCACTTTTCCGAATCTAACCTCACACCCCTAAAATACCCATTTCCTATTCCGTAAGACGGAATTCTGTTTTACAACGCATACATATGTGAACACCTTTTATGTCCCGCCAGCTAGAAATGAATTAGATGTGATTTCCATTATCTTATACGACGAATTTGGTGAAAAGGTTCCAATTGATAAGGGGCAAGTAACTTCTACTTTACACATCAAAAAATTCAGTCACTATGACTCATCAGAGTTGCGACTTTGACTTCACATAATTTAATCATCCATTTACATACATTATTGCTGGTAGAAGTCAATGTNATCAGAGTTGCGACTTTGACTTCACATAATTTAATCATCCATTTACATACATTATTGCTGGTAGAAGTCAATGTCGTAAAACTACATTTGTGTGCAACTTAATTCAGCATCTGGACGCCTTGGTTAAACCTCGCATAGATGATGTTATTATTTTTTACAATTAATATAAGCCTGGATACGACACAATGAAATCTTATGATCAGAGGGCGAGAAGTGTGGAAGGATTAAATTTACANTAATATAAGCCTGGATACGACACAATGAAATCTTATGATCAGAGGGCGAGAAGTGTGGAAGGATTAAATTTACAGTTGATTCACGCTATTAATACGCTAATCATAATTGATGACCAAATGACTGATTCATTGAAAGACAAAACGATTCAGGAATTGTTTACTTGCGAAGTTCATCATAGGTAAAAATAGTTTTCGACTCAATGTCCTCAGTTAATCACCTTAGTAAATGTAATTTATAGGTCTATATGTGGTATTTTTGTCGCAAAACCTCCTTCCACAGGGGAAATACGCGAGAGAGATTAGACTAAACACTCATTATATGACAATCTGCAAGACACCATCATTCTTTTCACAAGTTCTCTACTTCAGCTGTCGGCTGAATCCTAAAAAACCTAGTACAATTTTTGCAGCTTACGAGCAAGCGATTGAGAAAACGTATACATTGCTTTTCGTTAATTTGCATTCAAGATGTCATGATCACCTGCGCATTCAGTCTGGAATATTACCCAACAAAGACCATATAGTTTACTTCCTGAATTAAATCTGTTTTATTANCCTGCGCATTCAGTCTGGAATATTACCCAACAAAGACCATATAGTTTACTTCCTGAATTAAATCTGTTTTATTACTATACTATGACAAAACGTATTAAGAGAAATAATGAGTTCTTAGAACTTGTTCGGACTACCAGTGAAAAGCATAGAAAATATCTAATCAAAAACGCATCTAAAGACAATATCAACCCTTTATNCCTGCGCATTCAGTCTGGAATATTACCCAACAAAGACCATATAGTTTACTTCCTGAATTAAATCTGTTTTATTATTATACTATGACAAAACGTATTCAGAGAAATAATGAGTTCTTAGAACTCGTTCGGACTACCAGTGAAAAGCATAGAAAATATCTAATCAAAAACGCATCTAAAGACAATATCAACCCTTTATCTGAGTTGGCTTTAAATACACTCAGAGGTAACGTCGCCCTCAGTGATCTACAGCAGAAGAAGCTAAAACGGCACAAAGAAAGCATACCAAACTTGGCGAANTCTGAGTTGGCTTTAAATACACTCAGAGGTAACGTCGCCCTCAGTGATCTACAGCAGAAGAAGCTAAAACGGCACAAAGAAAGCATACCAAACTTGGCGAAGAAAAGACTGTCCCTAAAAAGGAATCAACAGATTATTGTTCAAAAAGGTGGGTTTCTACCATTTGTCATTACACCAATAGTGTCTATACTCGTTTAACTTGCTGCAAACGCACTTAGTCACGTCGCTGGACTATGATGTCAAAAAAAAATGAAACTTATAGCTTAATTGGAGTATAATAAGTTGATCAGCTCTCACNTCGCTGGACTATGATGTCAAAAAAAAATGAAACTTATAGCTTAATTGGAGTATAATAAGTTGATCAGCTCTCACAATGCAAATCAATTGTTGCATAAGGCATTATTCGCTAACTCCTTTAACAGAAAGAAAACTATTTCTAAAGGAACACTCCTCTGAAATTCTAAATTTGACCAATCTAACTGATAATATTAAACTTGCAATGTTCAACACTATGATGAAGAAATTGAGGAATCATTTCTATAATCTTATTTAAACCGCATTACCGGTCCACGTGGCCTCAACCTCCTCCAATATTCCTTTTATCATGGAATCTAGAACGGAACCTCAGGTTACAATAACTGCTGNTCGCTGGACTATGATGTCAAAAAAAAATGAAACTTATAGCTTAATTGGAGTATAATAAGTTGATCAGCTCTCACCATGCAAATCAATTGTTGCATAAGACATGATTCGCTAACTCCTTTAACAGAAAGAACACTATTTCTAAAGGAACATTCCTCTGAAATTCTAAATTTGACCAATCTAACTGATAATATTAAACTTGCAATGTTCAACACTATGATGAAGGAATTGAGGAATCATTTCTATAATCTTATTTAAACCGCATTACCGGTCCACGTGGCCTCAACCTCCTCCAATATTCCTTTTATCATGGAATCTAGAACGGAACCTCAGGTTACAATAACTGCTGAAACTGACCAATATTCTTTTCTTCAGCGACTTAGCAAAGTGTTACCGCCAAAATTCCGTCAGGCTTCCATGTATATTATGACAGCGCTAAAGAAAGACGGATATGAAAAATTGTGGGATCAAGGAGGTGAAATCAAGTTTAAGGGAATAAAAAGAGAAGGAGCAACCATTGTAGATTTACTTTCCTTTGTACTTCGGTTTACTGTTAAAAACATTTTTCCTTCTCCGGGCGCAAACACATTTTTGTATATACTTAAAAAACTGTCAATTCCAAATACCATAATAGGCTTAACTCTGCAGAAAAAAAATTAACCCCAGACGCTAAGTACTTTGAAACGTCGCAGAACATTAAATCTTAATGTGGTGTCTAATAGTGACGATTAGGCTCCTGATATGACTTAATTCACCACACCTATTGCAGCCAGTTAGATTGGGTATAACGATGAGTCTTAATTAGATGTCATCATCCAACGAGTTGAAATATTTGTGTGCTCTATTTAAAAGATGGAACAAGAAATATTACCAGAAGATTTTGTTGAGATAGCCATTTAATCAAAGAAGAAAACCATCTTCCCAACATTTTGTACTTTTTCTGAACGTCTTCAGAGCTTTCAAGAATATTTAGATCACACATTTTCGGATCGCAGCTTGATGGCAGAGGCTGGATATTTCTACTTTGGAACATCTGATTTATGTGCCTGTTTCTATTGTGGAATTTGTCTTCATAAATGGAGTCAAACGGATGATCCATGTGAGGAACACTCAGAACATGCGCTTACTTGTGCTTATTATGTGCTAAACCAACACAGAAGGCACCAGCTGCGACCGGTAGATTAAAAATTAAAGAAAATTGTTCGAATTTTGTATATAAGTCATGTCTAAATACAGGCGGCTGGAGTTCTCAACGCAGAACAACCCGTGGATGGTGAGGGTGTTGTAGCAGTCAATTTATTAAGAAATTTAGTATAGACACATTTTTTATTTTTCAATTCATTGATTAATAAAAATATTTTCCTATGAGATTGCAGCAGCAGCACAAATTGAACTAAAAGATAAAGAATTTGAAAATATCAATCCTGCAAACGATGAAGTTCGCAAGCTCAAAAAAATTCTTTTCTGTAGAATATGTTTTTCTGAAAACGCTTCATACATATTTGCGCCATGCTGTCATTTATCCACATGTCTTAGTTGTGCAACCAGTTGTTAGTTGAAATGTCCTATTTGTAGCAGTGAAATAGATTTAATTATGAAAGTATATATTTAATTTGAGTAAGTTTATTACATAGCCTTATTTGTAACATAATTCTGCACAAAGTGAATTAAAGCCTCGTAAGTGTAGAATAATATATTATACAATATTGCGGAATCGTATTTGTGTGGAATTGAAATATATTATAAAATTTAGATTCAATTGTAAAACTAAATTTTTGATTTATAAGTTAGTCCTTAGGCATGCTTTTAATTAAATAATGTTCATACGGTAAAGTTCTAATTCTGTCGAAGAGAATGTATCGCTTTGAATCAAAACCATTTACCGCATAATTCTTCAGTTGTATATTGTAGATTTTGTGCTTGAAGGACCACATCGTATTCATTCTGCAACATAAAATATTTTGATTAAGTAACATTGTTTTCAGATTAGAATATGTAACGCTACGTCTTTCAATAAATTTGGGGACTCCCTCCAGCGCCATTTTTTTGAATTCGGATTTGTTTTCGTTACTGCCTAAAAATCAATAAGATTTTGGTCCAAGGCGAGTGAATTTATAAAGAATCTTGGCCTTCACTTCATTCTTCATTTTATCGATCTTGGATTTAGTTTTGACAGAATATAGAGGATCGGAGGGTAAGAGGACACTCTTGTCGAAGTAATCCAAATCTGATAATATGTCCTTGTAGACGTCTTCTGTAATGAGATTGGCCAGGCTGTGTGTCTGTCATTAGCAATTTGGCGTTTGAGCCGACCTTTTTTTTCTACAAAATCATAATNGATTGGCCAGGCTGTGTGTCTGTCATTAGCAATTTGGCGTTTGAGCCGACCTTTTTTTTCTACAAAATCATAATGAAATTCAGCCATATGTAGCTGAGTTCGAGTACCGAAAATCCGGTATAGACAGATTTGTTCGAAGTAACAAAATTTTTTTTGCATTTTAAATGCCACTAGGCTACTTCCTAAAATGTCATGCAATAAAAATTGAGCTTTATCATTCAAATTTAAAGCTGTATTAGAATCATTAATGAGTCTAATATTCATTTTCTTGCGGACGGACTCCATCCCCTTACCAAAGACAGCGTTCACAAATAACTTGTTAAACACTTTTTCGAAGTCATTAGTAGCGTTGCCTCTTCTTTTTGTATTGCAGTCAACGTATGTCCTTAAGCAAGCTTCTTGTTTAAAGGCTAGGATACGATGTATTTTTGTGATCACTAGTCTTTTCTTCACATAATATTTTAGGTTTCGGTAGTGACATACGTAGTTTTCTGGTAGAAAGATGGAGTATGAGTTTTGCTTGGTTTCTATGTAATTAATTAGTAGTTTGGCAAGTAACTTTTGCTGGTAGGAACTAAACTTATTTGAAAAAATGGTTGTTCGTCCGTTCCACGGCTAATGCATAATCAGCATGATCATTGTGCAGGTGATTTGGATATTCTAAATCAACATACAATATGTAACCAATATTGTCTACGTTTGATACGTTTGATAGTAATGACGAATTTATCGACCAGATCTTTTCCAAAGAATATGAAATTACGGACAGAAAGCAATCCTTGCGTGGCTTTACCGTATAAGTTTACCATGTCCCAGATCAGGATATACTTTTAGTTTCTCTCGTTACCATTTCCTTTGTAACCTTTCATATATTTGTTACTCGCAAGTGCATGGCGCAAACTAATTTGAGACATGCCTCCTAATATCAGAAAATGGGATATTACTGCTTGGTTACTCATATATTTAAATGTGATTACATACCTCGAATTCCAAGCTCTAAAAACAAATAATTCTCAATATCAGTAATCAATTCCAAACGCACTCCCGACATTTTAAGTGCTGCGTCCAATCCTGGAACCGAAACATAGTTTGCAGGATCCAACCCAAAATTCTGTAGCGACATCTGACGAAACTGCTCGAACACACAGGCCTGGAGCAGTGTATCTGTTAGCAAATACAAATCATGGTACTCCGCAAAGCATTGTAGATTAAACTTTTTTTAAATTGATTTTGCATAACAGTAATCGCTCATTGTAATATGTTCCTTGCTCAGTGTATTGAAGCATTTACTCCGACCAGGTAATTTCTGTTTATCTAACTTTTGCCAAGAATCAATACAATCGTAGGGAAACATTTCTTTTCTGGTCAGCAGATCAGTATCAGGACCAAAAACCCTTTTCAAAATAGTGAAATTGTCTCCACCTGTCTGTTTCAAATTTCCCACGAGTTCACCAAGGCTACAATTCAAAAATTGTACGGAGTCTATGAATTGCAAGTTGTCTACCGTACATAAGTATTTTTCAGACTTGGTAGGTAGAACTGAAATTTTTTTTCCGATATCGTTGAATCCCTGAATGATCAACTGATGATCATAACCTCAAAAATTATGCATCTAAAACAAATGTCGATTATCCTCAATTTAAAAAAAGTATTTAATTTTGAAACTCACTATAACCGACAAAATCTCCTTTTCCTTGTAATTCAAATTACAATTCTGATGACTAGCACCACGATACTTTCCTAAATATAAATTTGCTGTTAATACCAAAATTTTATGCAAAACATTCAGTTAAGCTATTTAATACCTGTAAGGTGATCGTGATCACAACACTTAGTATTGTGAGGTTCTACTTCAAAACCAANGTTAAGCTATTTAATACCTGTAAGGTGATCGTGATCACAACACTTAGTATTGTGAGGTTCTACTTCAAAACCAAATTTGCATATGTAATATTGGAAAGCTGTTTGAAAACTTGTTTTTTCAGACTAACATTTCCAGAGGAATATTAATTTTGTATAAGTCAGTGACATTGTTTGCGATTTCTAGTAAATCTTGTAGAAATACATCCACAGCGTTACTTCCTTTGTATACTCGGTGTGACACCAGAGTTGAATCATCTTTGACAACTGCGTAGGAAAATCCAGTAGGAATATGTATTTTCTTCTTTCGAGTTTTGGGTTTTTTCCCAATGCTTACTTTTTGCAGAAACCGATTTCAATAAGTATTCTATGTCCGCGTAGACAACGTTGAAAACCTTTAACTGATAGCGAAAATTTTCAAAGGAAACCGATGGGGGTATTTCAATAATTCGATTCGGCATCTTCATCTTTTGAAAATCAAAATTTTCAAAATTCACGCGTTGATTACGTAGTTGACATTGTTCGTCACAAATCGCTTGGCTAGCACATTTTTTTTTACACAGAGAACTCCTTTGTAGGCAATTGTAGCACAGAATTTTTCGATGTTTATTACATTTTCCAAGCAGTATGTTGATGTCCCTAATGGCAACAAAATAAGTTGTCGAGTTGTCAGGGCTGGTCAAAAGGAGTAGATTGACTGTTTTAAATTTAGAGTAATGAAACTTAAAAATCTGAATTGGTATTAGGAGTTGAAACGTTTTTTTCGAGGAGTCTACACCAAACACGTTAATGGCAACCTCATGGGCTTCTTTCAATTTGGGAATTGAGATGAGACGCACAGGAAATTCAATAAAGTNGTTAAGCTATTTAATACCTGTAAGGTGATCGTGATCACAACACTTAGTATTGTGAGGTTCTACTTCAAAACCAAGTTTGCATATATAATATTGGAAAGCTGTTTGAAAACTTGTTTTTTCAGACTAACATTGCCAGAGGAATATTAATTTTGTATAAGTCAGTGACATTGTTTGCGATTTCTAGTAAATCTTGTAGAAATACATCCACAGCGTTACTTCCTTTGTATACTCGGTGTGACACCAGAATTGAATCATCTTTGACAACTGCGTAGAAAAATCCAGTAGGAATATGTATTTTCTTCTTTGAGTTTTGGGTTTTTTCCCAATACTTACTTTTTGCAGAAACCGATTTCAATAAGTATTCTATGTCCGCGTAGACAACGTTGAAAACCTTTAACTAATAGCGAAAATTTTCAAAGGAAACCGATGGGAGTATTTCAATAATTCGATTCGGCATCTTCATCTTTTGAAAATCAAAATTTTCAAAATTCACGCGTTGATTACGTAGTTGACATTGTTCGTCACAAATCGCTTGGCTAGCACATTTTTTTTTACACAGAGAACTCCTTTGTAGGCAATTGTAGCACAGAATTTTTCGATGTTTATTACATTTTCCAAGCAGTATGTTGATGTCCCTAATGGCAACAAAATAAGTTGTCGAGTTGTCAGGGCTGGTCAAAAGGAGTAGATTGACTGTTTTAAATTTAGAGTAATGAAACTTAAAAATCTGAATTGGTATTAGGAGTTGAAACGTTTTTTTCGAGGAGTCTACACCAAACACGTTAATGGCAACCTCATGGGCTTCTTTCAATTTGGGAATTGAGATGAGACGCACAGGAAATTCAATAAAGTNAATTCGATTCGGCATCTTCATCTTTTGAAAATCAAAATTTTCAAAATTCACGCGTTGATTACGTAGTTGACATTTTTCGTCACAAATCGCTTGGCTAGCACATTTTTTTTTTACACAGAGAACTCCTTTGTAGGCAATTGTAGCACAGAATTTTTCGATGTTTATTACATTTTTTAAGCAGTATGTTGATGTCCCTAATGGCAACAAAATAAGTTCTCGAGTTGTCAGGGCTGGTCAAAAGGAGTAGATTGACTGTTTTAAATTTAGAGTAATGAAACTTAAAAATATGAATCGGTATTAGGAGTTGAAACGTTTTTTTCGAGGAGTCTACACCAAAAACGTTAATGGCAACCTCATGGGCTTCTTTCAATTTGGGAATTGAGATGAGACGCACAGGAAATTCAATAAAGTNAATTCGATTCGGCATCTTCATCTTTTGAAAATCAAAATTTTCAAAATTCACGCGTTGATTACGTAGTTGACATTGTTCGTCACAAATCGCTTGGCTAGCACATTTTTTTTTACACAGAGAACTCCTTTGTAGGCAATTGTAGCACAGAATTTTTCGATGTTTATTACATTTTCCAAGCAGTATGTTGATGTCCCTAATGGCAACAAAATAAGTTGTCGAGTTGTCAGGGCTGGTCAAAAGGAGTAGATTGACTGTTTTAAATTTAGAGTAATGAAACTTAAAAATCTGAATTGGTATTAGGAGTTGAAACGTTTTTTTCGAGGAGTCTACACCAAACACGTTAATGGCAACCTCATGGGCTTCTTTCAATTTGGGAATTGAGATGAGACGCACAGGAAATTCAATAAAGTCAAATTTAAATAAATGCTGTACAGAAACATAAGATGATTCACGATGAGGGTTAGCTGGGATGTGAAGAACAGCTAGCACTGCTAACTTGAAGCATTTGTTTCCTTTTGATGTTTAGAGTAGCGCACTTGGTTCTGAAGTGATTGGGCACATTTATCAAAGCTCCGCCCTTGAACGGACAAAATTTTGCAATTTTGATGTGACAAGAAACTATTCTAATAAACTGCCATTCAGAACCAAATTGTTTGAATACACTTACAGTGTGATCAATTTTTGCTAACATAACTCTTAAAATCGGTTTAAACTGGAAAACTTATTCATCACCACAATCATATTTGAGTTAATGTATTTGCTCTGGTATTCAAAAATATCATTACAAGTTTCAGAATCACAAAGGAAACGCTTAAACTGTACCTTGACACTCATTTGAGCCTTTAGAGTTTTCAAGTCTTCTAGGCTTTCGCAAATATAAGCACAAATTCTAGCCTTCAGTTTCGCCCAAAAATATGAAGTATGAACCCAGACTGAAAATTGGTTTCACACAGGTATGATGATTTGTCCGAATAAAATCTTTAAATGGACTCACATGTTTGAACGGTATTATTTTTCGACTGATGGTAGACGTAGGGTTCACACCGTCATCGCGTTGTTGTCTTAAGCTAGAAAACATCAGTACAGACACTTGGCGCGTAGTAACTTTGAGTAAACTGTAGCTGAATGAAGTTCCAGTTTCATTTGTGAGTGAAAAAGTTTCTTACACACGATGCAAATGTGCCTCAAAGCATTCACATGTGAGCTGCATCTTGCTTGTATTCGACGACATTTTGACATGTGAAGAAGAAAGTTAGCTACAGGGGATTTTTTTGCACCACATACATCTCATCTCACCATATCTCATCTCACCAGATCACGCGGCTGTACCAATGCAATGAAGAGATGTGTTTCAGTTTATCAACATTTGTCTAAATATATAGAAGCTGCCATCAATTACATTGTCATTGACACCTATCCTTGTTCATGTTTGAGGCATTTTGGTTTTTGAAATCTTGGCTTTACTCATCATTCTCAATTAAGGTTACCATTTAAACAGATAGCTGAACAAAAACAAATTTAAGAAAAGATACCAAGGGTTAACAATAATGCTTACCTGTGCTGTCTCTTACATTCAGATATTGGAGCTTGAAGAAAAAAAAATCTGTCACTAGATGGCATCCAAAATCAATAAGAAAAAATTGAAGTTTAAAAGAAACATGAAATTATAAAATTATTCAAATTAAGGCAAATTCACATATTTTTTATTTTATTTTATTTATTTGGAGAGGTACCCTAGTACACCCAAAAGGTTTAGGCTATTACACCTCTGTGACAATGAGTTACAAAAAAGAAATAAAAAGAAAATTCACATATTCTGCTAAAAAACCCAATAATCGTATTAATAGAACTAGTATTCCGAATTAATAATTCTTACCTTTGAGAAAAATTTGAAACTCGAAATTTGACCCTAAATGGAAAATTATTATAGGTTTTCAAATTTATGAAGAAGACAGAAACCATATTTGTAGAATCAGTGAAATTGTATACAAAAATAAACCGATGAGACTTGGCATGACATTTTAACCTTCATAACTTCGAAGTCAGCTTAAAAGAACAAAGTAGATTTTGCTCCGATGAGTTTTAGAAATATGCTATGAGTTCAATATTGAGCTTCAATCCTTATTTTTTTTTGTGAAATACAATCAATAAAAATTTTGAGTTCATGCAAGTCTAAAAATGGTAAGTTTCCTTTTGCTAAACTTTTCTAAATTTATTTTAAACTTAATTTAAAATTTTAATTAAAAATTTATTTTTTTTTTAATTTCGCGTTAGTTTAAAGAGTTTATTGTTTGCTGAGGTTCCGAAAGTACAATTGATTTAATAAATGAGACGGAAGACGCAGCATCACAGCAACAATTAGCAGTAAAAGCGGACGGTAAAATTACCAAACAAAAGTTACGAAAGCCTTCAGCAAGCAAAATAGGTGATTACATACTGGCTTATATTAAATTACTAATTATTATACAATTTCCTTCTAAGGCACAGAAAGTCTTCAGCTAGATAGCGAATGAGATGAAGTGGATCCATCCACAATTCAAGCTGCTCATGCTATAGTGTCACAATACAATCCGATACAAAAGAGCCAGCAGTTTAAGGCTAGCGTGAAGCAACAGATGAAAAAAGCTGCTAAAGGAGATAATGTATGAATATCATCATTTGCCCTTAATGTCTAATGATTCAAATACAATTTTTATAGAATTTTGATCCAGCTTATGAGCAAGAAGAAGAAGAACAAGAAGAAGAAGGAGAAAAAAAGAAGTAGACGAAGGAAAAGAAGAAGATGATGATATAAAAAGGAAAATGTGGAAAATGAAGTCTTCGAAGTGGAAGTTGAGGAGAAAGATGAAGATGAAATGGACGACGATGACAAAGAAGATTCATCACACCCAATTAGTAATGATGATATTGTCAATACAGAGTTCACAGTTCAGAAATTGGAAAAAAAGACTGCTCAAGTTGCTGCAAAAAAGCTTAAGCTTAAGGCTACATGCACAGAGTCGCGACAACGAATTTTACAAACGCGATGATAAATTTGGCAATATCGATTGACGCAAAAGGCTTCACATAGTTTCGCGACGACGATTTATTCAACCGCGATGTGATTTTTTTGATATTTTATTGTTTCTAGGAACGATTTGCGCATATCTGTTCGAAACAGATATTTTTTGCGACTATACGCGATTTTGTAATGATGAAAGATGGTGAGTTGAAAAAAAAATCAAATCGAGGAACGGAGTATGACCCTTGTGTGTGTTTTCATCTCACTCAACAGAGAACCTGCCGACTCTTTTCTTTGTTTCTCTGCTTCTTCCATTCCTTCGCATTATAACAATTTGCTTTTAAAGTGTTCTTCACTTTTTTATCTCAAATGAAAAGCGAACACTACTTAAGAAACAGATAGGACTAATTTTTTATTTCAATCGCAATCNTGTTCTTCACTTTTTTATCTCAAATGAAAAGCGAACACTACTTAAGAAACAGATAGGACTAATTTTTTATTTCAATCGCAATCGTAGCTGATGCTATGTGAAAGTAAGCGCGATTGAGTCTACAATTGCACATTCGTTTTTGTAACCTCGATTCAGAATAATCGTCGTCGCGTTTGTAAAATTTGCTGTCGCGACTCTATATGGATATACCCTAAGAATGTAAGGACTGGATTTGTATACTCGACTCAAAGTTAAATTTTTCTGTTCTATTGAGGTTGGTTCCAAGGTAACTATACCAATTCGTTCTGGTAAATTCAAAATGATTGCTCAAACACCCTCTTAAGCCAAGCCCCGTCGTGCGATGAAGAATTCCGCTGCTACTGGTGTTGCTGCTACTGCTAGTGTTGCTATTACTACTGCTACTACTACTGCTACTGCTACTGCTGGCTGCCGGTAGTGTTAAGCAAGCCAACTCTTTGGTAGCTTCCACTTCAAAGTTGCAGAAGGAGATAAAGAAACCGCAGATGCAACCTAAGGTAAAAAGACAGTCGTTATCGATTTCGAATATATTAAATATTCATTCAATTTGTAAAATTCTTAGATTACATATGGAACTGAAACTATAACCAGTAAAACGGGGAAGATTTTCGTAAAGCGCATATCGGAGGAAGGAAGATTTTCATATTAAATATATATTGAATATATATTGAATAATAATAGAATATGTTGATGGAGCATATGCAGATAATATTGCTGCTCCGTCAGGGAATGCTGACTTTTACAATTGAACATTGGTTGGTTACTAAATTAAAGTATTTATATCATATTTTGACTCCAGCACAGATTGTGATCTAGAGAAACTTGCTTGCTGACTTAAAATCTAGAATAAATTACTTTTTGTTTGGAAATTCAAATTTAAAAAAATAAATTGGAAATATATTAGATTTATTTTATTCTTACGTTTATTTAAAAATAGTCCCATATCTGCTCATTTAAATGTAGTTTTGTGATTTGAATAAAAGATGAGCAGAAAACAGCATCATTTGATTCGATGCTAAATGAAGTGGACGAAATCCATATCTTTTAATTTCACAGTCTATTTAATTATTTCTTGATTTCTTCTTTGAGTTGCAATATCGACTGTTGCAGGTTATATTCTTGCATGTCATGAGCATTTGCTGCAACCTGTAATTAGAAATGATACCTACAACTTTGTTTCAAACGCAATTCTCAAGATTTGTAATACTAAAATCCATTCTGATCCAGAGAGAACAGAGAGATAAATGCCTGTGGTGCATTTAGCATGCGTTATACAAGTGTTGAATATCAGTTTTTAGTGTATCAATTAACATGGGTGGAAACAAATGACCTGTAGACAAGCGGGCACACAAGACATACAGATAAAGTAATCATATAACCCATTTAATGCTCCAGTGTTCGCGGTTAGCAAGTGGTATGAAGCTTACATGAACGAGAGACAGACAGATAGACAAACACACAGGCAGACAGATAGACACAACAATCATATAACCCACTTGAAGCTATGCAGTTCGCGGTTAACAAATTGTGAAACTTACTTGCGTTACTTGGCTCTCACATTGACGCTGATTGTGATATTGAGGATTCAATATCACAATCTGATAGAGCCTAAAGTATAGCAAACATTAATAGCATGTCAATAATGTTATGAAAATTATTTGAGAAATTTATCTTATTTATATGAAGCTTTTTCTTTCTACCTGCAGACCACCCCGAATTTTTTCTCGCCTTGATTTTTTTTTCATCTGATTAAACTCTCTCTTTTTTCTGAATTCATTATAGGCACCTGAATTAGCTCTAGACATCGTATTAAAGTTGGGGTCTTCTAAGAGACATTTTTCTAGTGCTATTGGATAAATAAGTTCAATATTAAAAGCCGGCTATGAGCTCGTCATCTGAAAATATAACCAAAAAACTTTCATTAATGTCTTTAATTTACTCAATTCACATGTTTTTAAAAAAAAGGTAATTTTTAGTTCATTACCTCAGATATATTCTGTAGACGGATCTAACAATCTGACAGACTAATTTGCTTATGATTTTACGTCTGAATTTATGTGTGTGTGTGTGTGTGTGTGAATTTGTAGATTATATAAATAAATATATATAAGTGTGTGTGTAAATTTGTTTATAATTCTATTTTAATAATTCGAGAGTTTAATTTTAACTTTTGGTAACTTTGAATGTAAATACAGACCAGTTCATCGTCCCTTCTCACACCATAGCGAGTTTGTAAACTCATTAGGATTAAGGATATAGTATGTGCATGAGCAGTATCAACATATTATTACTTATCTCATCATAATGCTATGATGCAGATAACCCATTTTACCCATTGCATTACAATTGACTTTGTTAAAAATATTGAAAAGAGTTTTTGTGTCATACTGTAAAATGNTTAATAATTCGAGAGTTTAATTTTAACTTTTGGTAACTTTGAATGTAAATACAGACCAGTTCATCGTCCCTTCTTACACCATAGCGAGTTTGTAAACTCATTAGGATTAAGGATATAGTATGTGAATGAGCAGTATCAACATATTATTACTTATCTCATCATAATGCTATGATGCAGATAACTCATTTTACCCATTGCATTACAATTGACTTTGTTAAAAATATTGAAAAGAGTTTTTGTGTCATACTGTAAAATGNTCATTTTACCCATTGCATTACAATTGACTTTGTTAAAAATATTGAAAAGAGTTTTTGTGTCATACTGTAAAATGTAAGATAAGCAACTCAGAATTTTTAAGTTTCCTTTGATATCTATTGCCATTGAAACTTGTGCAGTAGATGCAAATGAATCTCGGGTGGCTGTTATCACTTTGAGGGTGAATTGAGAAAAATATGAATTCTTAATGGCTGAGTCAGGTTCACTGAGTTAGTAAAATTCATATCTCTGACTCAGTGTGAAAATGGGAGTCAGTGAGTTATCACTCTGAGTCACTTGACTGACTCTGAAGAAAATGGGAGTCATTCGAAACCCTAATAACAACGAAATCAACAATGTAAAATAATTTNCTTGACTGACTCTGAAGAAAATGGGAGTCATTCGAAACCCTAATAACAACGAAATCAACAATGTAAAATAATTTAATAAAAGGAGACAGAGTTAACTACATCCGGGTTTAGTATAACATGAATCCACTGCAGTTATATATATGAGAAAGATTTTGTATTCTTTCTCATTGAGATTCATTTAATAGGCTAGTCACAACAGCAGATACGTGAGAAAGAGTGTGANCTTGACTGACTCTGAAGAAAATGGGAGTCATTCGAAACCCTAATAACAACGAAATCAACAATGTAAAATAATTTTATAAAAGGAGACAGAGTTAACTACATCCGGGTTTAGTATAACATGAATCCACTGCAGTTATATATATGAGAAAAATTTTGTATTCTTTCTCATTGAGATTCATTTAATAGGCTAGTCACAACAGCAGATACGTGAGAAAGAGTGTGACTAAAGTGTGTCACACTGGCAGGCGTCTGATTGGTAAAATGTTAGAGGCACGATTAGAGTTTAATGTAAATTAAACTGTAAGTTTAATTAAACTAATTCAATCTAATTCACAGGTGTTCGTTTTGAATTCACAGTACATTGGGTAAGCGAAATGTTGGGCGTACGGGTATGTACAGCGTGGTTCATAAGTTACTACGGGCTTTCAAAATTGTATAACTGGTCACAGAAATGATTAATCGAAACGGTTTAGATGCCAAGTTAAATAGAAAGCATTAGAATGAATACCATAATTTTCTGGACTATACTGGCCACAGTTTGCTAACGTCAAACTTGTGTCAGATGTAAAAAAAATTTTTTTGCACTAGGTTGGCATGGGGCATTTCTGGTTGGAAGTTAGTCAATAATTCCAAAACAGTACCTAGTTACCAACTTTTTAAAACAATTAGACTTGTGCATGATAAAATTTTTACTGTCAACTTTTTGTCAGAGTTGATTTATCCTAATTATTGGAACAACACACCGGAAGGCCAAGAACAGTCCACATTGAAAACAATCGACAGGTTTTACAAATTTTGAAATAATTAATTTATGATTGAAGGATTTAGTGTACAAAACATGTCCAGCTACAATCCCAATCCTAAGTACACGAATCCTAGAATGTTGTCATGAATTCATTTCACCTATGATGAGTCAAGCTGCGTGCGACTCAGTTAAACAACGACTTGAAATTTGCATTGGTGCTGAAAGAGCTCAAGTCACAACTACCCACATCTAATTAATTTAAGTTTAATTGTTGAAATTTCGCACTAATTCAAATCAGGATAAATAAACTAAGACAAAAAGTTTACAGTAAAAATTTTACCATGCACAAGTCTAATTGAGCTGGGACCGACGAAGAACAAACTATCTCGGCAACAAAAATTTTTGATGTTGATATTGATCAAACAATCAATAAACAATACCCAGAATTCGGCAACAATGGTTTACTTTTCCGGTTTTTCTCACTTGCGCAAGCGCAAAAAAATTAAGAGGTCATTGATCCTTGCTTTTCATTTCGATTTTGTTTTCAAATCTATAATATTACATGATGTCATTGCTGCATACTGTTGTAATATTATTGTCGTCGTGCTGTGGTCGGTGGTGAAGTCAGAGTACGCAGTGGAGTGGAACTGATGACCCACCCAGAGGTCACTAGGGTTTTCGGTGATGATTCGAATAACTTTGGTGATCGAGTCTCGTTTTTGAGTGTAAGAATTCGGTTTTATTCAGATATTCAAACTATTCTCTTTCCGAGATGAGAAGGGAGAGAGGATCGTGACCTTTTTTGGACTGAGTCCTCTTTTCTAATTTTAGTGTTCCTCTTATAGCTTTCGCTAAAGAGGTTTCTCCGGGCCGGAAGAACTACGCTCCCATTGCGGATTGGTTAAAACCAACACGCAATGCGAAGCTACTATCTTCCCGACCCAGATACGCACGTGGAGATATTATTGATCTCCGCGTGGTGTCTTTGTTTAGTGCCTCTCTCCCTGGGAGAGAATGACCCTAATATTAGTTTTATTTTTGCTGTTTTTCCTGGGCCCGAAGGACATTGCTCTCATCGCGGATTCTTTTTAACCAATCCGCAATGCGGGCCCGATGTCCTTCTGACCCAGTCACGCACATGGAGACACCGTCGGTCTCCATGGTGTTTATTTGATGAGTATTTCCTTCCCAAGTTACCGAGCTCGGGAATGAATAGGCATAACATCCCTCCCTGCTCACTCTTTCATTTTTTGATCCTAAAACTACTATTTGAATTATTTTTAGAAGTCTTATTAAACTATTATAGGCTAAATGACTAACCGTGAAGCGGAATTATGATGTTTTATATCTCCACTGGTCACTATCACTTTCACTGGCATACCGAGTCGGTAAGCGCTGGGGTTTAAGAAACTGGGTTGTTTCTTTTGATGAGTGTATGTTACTACACTTTTACGATACGGCATCCTGAAGTGATATTGTCACGAGTTATATAATTTTCATATTTTAATATGCTTATTATTTTTTATTACATTTTCTTTTTTGTCATTTTTTGTTAATTTTCACTTAGTCTAGTTATAAGTTTAGTTCTAATTATTGGTTAGTGATTCCTACTGACACAAATTAATATTAATTTTCAATTATTTTTAATTTCTATTCTTAATACTATTAATGTTTATATTCTAAAGGTGGGTTATTATTGAAGCTCGACTTGCTTACTAATTACTGCAAATATTTTTCGTAATTTAAATTTCTAATTTGCAATATTGTTATATAATTTATTTTTATCTTTCACTGTTGACATCCATTTTATTTGAATGCTTCTGTGTATGAGTAGCCGTCCCTGTTCACTCTTTTATTTTTATTTGCTGACAAGGGTCCGACTGAGCGCTGGATGTACACAGGGAACTATATTGACTAATATTATATTAACAATGATCAAAGGGTTTTAAGTAATCTAAGTGCCGTATTTTGGATATGGGAGGGGTATATAGCCGTTATGAGGGGAAATAAAAGAGAAAAGGGAAAAATTTCTGTTGTNAGAGGTATATAGCCGTTATGAGGGGAAAGAAAAGAGAAAAGGGAAAAATTTCTGTTGTTACATGAGAATTACCGGTTCCATTGTTGTTGTATTCATATTTGGATCGTTGTGAGGGATAAACGTGGAGATAATTGTAGCTGGAGTGGTCGTATTCAAGTTGAGTGGATATGGGTCTGCTTCTAAATAATCGTCAGAATCTTCCGCAGTTGTGGTAGTGACAAAGTACGAGCACATATCAAGTTGTTTGGTTNGATATGGGTCCGCTTCTAAATAATCGTCAGAATCTTCCGCAGTTGTGGTAGTGACAAAGTACGAGCACATATCAAGTTGTTTGGTTACTATATAATAAGGCCGGTCAATGTGTGTATGTGCATTCATCAGGGTACTAAAATCTAGTTGGGCCACGACACTAACGTCGTTGTCGCGATGGGAGAATTCTTCTGGGTTCGTAGTTAATCGAATTTTAACATAGGCAATTTTAATGCCACAGTGGAAGCGGTGTTGGATAGAGCTAACTACATAATTATATGTAGGATCATACATGAATAAATCAGTAAGAATTGCAAAATCAGTTTGATAGAAAGTGGGTTTACATTGTTGTAATTCAAGTATGCGGGTGGTTGTCTAATAAACTTCGCCTTGAGTTGTGGTGCATTCCTGTGCATCAACAAGGCAGTGATAAAAGAACTGTGTGTTGAGAGCCGAAATTAGACCAGAAGTAGGGTTGACATCAAGAATAAGTCGGCGAATGCAATAGTTTTTTGCGGAAGTAACTTTCACTGTTAGCCAGTAATATTCCGTTGAGGGCCAGTTTTGGGTACATATGGTATCGGCAGAGGATTTTGTAAGTCGTTTACCTTTAAGAGTGGTGTTAGTTATAAACATAAACTCACATTCTGTACGAGTGACAGTATGTTTAATATGAACGTATTTTTGGGTATGTTGACCCCAAAAGAACACTTGAGTGTGACTTTGGGTTTCTTTGGCCCAACACTCATAAGCATGAATAGTTGGGTCAATATGTTGATTGGCTCGTAAATTTGCTGAAACCATCCTTGAATAGGACGTTCCGAAGTTACATGTACCATGTAGTGGAGGAAGTTTCCAAAGAGTTGCAATTACCCAATCTGTGCGTTGCTGGAGAGGGCCGTTAGTACGCAGTTGAGATATTCCTATCCCGGAACGTTGAATTACTGGGAGCAATTGATGCATGGTGAAATTGGTGATAATGGAGATATTGAATAATTCAGACACATTGGTAAATGGAATTGGAGAAAGGTCGATGATAATAGCCGTGGTTGAAGATAGGAGAGTTGTGATAGAAAGTGCAGTTAAAGGCCAAAAGTGCATCGTATGACTAAAGAACAAAATAGTTTGAATTAATATTGGGTTTTCTAGTATTTCTATGGATTATGAGTGCTAATACGCAAGAGAGTTAAATTCTTAGGGTAATTTGAACAGGTACCCAAATGTATAAGCTGAACAAAAGAAGGTCGAGCTACTTGAATAGTTTCGTAAACCTTCGTTATGGTCATATCCATCTGTTCTCTTATGCGACGACCCGGTTGATTATAATGACTAGCATTAAGCCGGTCAGTATAATAACTCTGAACTCGTCCAAAACCGATGTGATGGCCACAACCAAGGGTAGTATATTGATCGTACGTAACTAATGTCTAACGAAGGACAATAGAGATATTCAGGGGTAAAATAGCAATTAGAACTTCTTCTATTACGCAGTTCACAAGTATGAGTAGTGGAAGTGTCTGGAATATTAAACAAGATTATTCCTAGATTAGACCAGCAACGACCACTATCATATTCACAACTGTGACGAAGTTGAGTGGAGTTTGACAAAATATAAGAACTAGCCGGTTCAAGATACATAGAAATATGTCGCAAATAGAAATTAACGACTGTTTTGTTAACCGCAACAGGTGAATAGAACGTTTCTTCGTCCATGAGCATTTCATGGGTTGTTCCCCACAAGTTTACTTCTTTTTGAATGAGAGGTTGGGCTGGTTGAGTAGGAGAATATTTCCGGGAAATCATAAAATTGCACTGGTCTTCATCTACTAGGTAGGGATCTACAGAAATATTTGTACGGGTCAAAGGATATTCGGGAGTTGATGGTTTAGACCATGATTCTGTCACTTGATAGCACTCGTAAGCAGGAAATTCCGTTGAAGGTTTCATATTGGACCAGAAAGTGACTGCGACAAGAAACGCACTATCCATTTTGAGTGGACATCCTTTGTTATGCGCATATAATGCACCTAAACCCCAACGAGGGCGAGTAACATTGATATACTCAGTGTCTGGAGCTCGATCATGAGGATTCAGCTCCAAACTAGCTGGCATAACGTAGGATCTATAAGCATCTGGTTCTGGAATTTCATGTAGAACGATACTAGAGGGGTTTATAGTAGCTTGAACATAGAGAGCAATGGCAGAGGTGAAGCTTAAAAACAAAATAGCGTGAAGAGGTCCGGGTGCATACATCTAAAGAAAATAAAGGAAGCTTTGTTAAGAATGAGTGCAATTTCCTAGTTGAGCAACTAAGATTGGTTGATCGGATGTCCATTCAGTGAAGCAAATTGCATACTGAGGGATGTCGTATGGTATAAATTTTTCCAAGACGTATTTGGAGAAACTTTAGCGATACCTACGGCAACACCGCAAGTATAGTTATGGTCGTACGGGTAAATCGTTAAAAACAAAGATGGACAGGATAAATATTCGTTCGATAGGAAACAACGATCAGCTTTCTGTGTGTTATATGTACATTGGTTAGAATATAGTACGCTTGTCGGAGGCAAACTTTGCAAAAGAATACCAAATCGAGTTTGACAAAAATATCCATCTCGATTTCCTAAGAAACACTGAGCACCGTAGTTAAATAAATTTTCATTGACAATTTGGTTATTGCCTAAATCAACTACTAAATGGAGAAGTGAAAATAATAATGCGTAATATTTAACGACGTTATGCACGACTCGGGTGGATCGGGATTCCAATCTGACCAAATATTTGATTTTGTGCTAATGCGGTGTAACCAAGACTGATGCCAAATTGCTGATTTAGCTTCAAAAAATCGGATATTGGTATTGCCCGGGGTAATACTTTTGTTAACATAGTATAACATTCCTCATAAGTTAATTGAATTATGGCTGGTACATCCACCATAGTTAATATCGGTTGTGTGGAAACATGAAGGGCTGTTTTACGAAAACGTTTTACATTAGTGAAACAGTGGTACCCGGTATAGGGGGAATTGGTGAGAAATTTTGAACGAATTTCAACTGGGACTAGAAAGGAGGGGGAATATGGTTGTACACAACCAAAATATTGACGGTAAAGGACACCTAAAGTCCAAAAGGGATTAGCTATTGGCTTTTGTTGGGTTGATGTTTGCATATTATGTAGTAAAGGATTTAAGTTTTTTGAATATTCCATCATATTTCGGAGTGTGAATAGGATTTGAGGGGATAACTTGATTGGTTTGGGTAAGTATCGGGTTGGAAAATAATACGGAGGAGGCGAAAGTTTAGATATCCAATTATTGGATTGATATCGTTTTTGATGGGATAGAATGACCTCAGGATCGATTGACGGAAGCGCTTTTTCATATGCTGGTATGAGTGCAGAATATAAATCCTGCTGTTCTGCTGACATTGCTTTAGTAAAACCCGGTAATTGTATAATCAATAATAAATAATAACAGATTAAAAACATTGTTGTATTGTTGTGCACTTTGTATACTTAAAAATCCTCAGTATCAGCAAATAAATCAAGTTCTGGAGAGGAAAGAGGTGTGCGGAAATCAGGAGTGCGATTAGGAGTAGAGGTTAAACTATTAACAGAAAAATTATTATATGTAAAAAATTTGGATTTAAAAATGATCACTTTTCAATAAATTAAATAAATTCGTTATATAAACATGAGTCTGTCTACGATGAAACCTGATAATATCAAATCCTCCGCGAAGCTACCGCAAAACGCAAGTTTTCTACTTTTTAGGGGTGGGATAAATTTGCAAGTTCTAGGCTCTGGGAAAAATGTCTCAGCTATTGGAAGGGTATCGAACCAAATTCCGGTGGTATGTTTGGAGTTAAATGAATTACTTTATTGTTACCAGTTTAGGATTATAAACTTGATACCTTTGAATTTGAGTTCTGCAATGTTATTAGTAATAAATATCGTAAGATTTGAAGACTTATTTAGATGCTGAAATTCTTGAAAACTGGGTATAAAGTGGTAAAATTGTGTAAGGGTGCGGTGTGGGTTGTTGCGTGCAAGGATTTATCTATTTGAATATTGATTAAAAAAAATTCGTTTTATTATTTCCATTCAAGATTTAAGTTTTAACTTAGTTACATTCCATGGTAGAGGGGCACAAGGAACAAGAAGACCTCGTGGGCAAGGATCAAGAAGACCTCGCGGAAATGGCAGTTTTTACAAGGAACAATAAGTCCTCGAGCAAAGAACAATAAGACCTCGCGGTTAGTTCTCCAGTTAAGGTTCAAGAAGACCTCTACTAAAGTACTAACTGCTTACTGGTAATTGCTCTGTATTTATACCATTTTTAACCTATGTCTTAACATTAGAAGTATTGAGGTAGTCCCCTATCTAATAGAAGTATTGATTTAGTCCCTTATTTAATATCTTAAAATCATTTTTATGTTTTTTGTTGATTTATGATACTCAAAGTATCCCTTAAAACTATTTACTTTAAAATACAGTAATATTATCTTTTATAACACTGGGTCTTTTTTTCCCTTAAGTGCTTTATCTTAAAACTAACCCTTATCACTCTTACTTTTGTTTGTTTAATTTTTTTTACATTTTTCTTATTTATTTTAAATTTAATTATATCTAGTGTAACATGGCTTCGGTGCGAAATATATTTTATGAATTAGGTGTGGGTTCGGCTCGGTTCATAGTTTATTTAATTAGGTTCGGGGCGAAAGGTTCGGCGAACCGAAAGGTCGTGGACAGGGTTCGGTGCGAGTAATGAAATTTGTAATTAGGTGTGGTACGAACTGGACGAGGTGCAGCATAGGTTCCAATCGTTCCTAATTTTTTGAAACGCGTGATGACTAAGATTTTCAAATTAATAAAAAAATTTGTTGGAACACATAGTGTTAATTTAGTTTAGCACCATTAGCAAGCACACCGTTTCTATGCATTTGCATCATCGCAGCGAAGCAACACTAATTGGTGATACTTAAGATCTGCACGATTTATGAAACATGGAGCCGATTAACGCAATGTTAATTCGCATCGCATAATCTCAACGTAAACGCATAATTTAGTTTTTGTCGCACTTTTACAGCTTTTAGTTCATTTTGTAACATNGTTCGGTGCGAGTAATGAAATTTGTAATTAGGTGTGGTACGAACTGGACGAGGTGCAGCATAGGTTCCAATCGTCCCTAATTTTTTGAAACGCGTGATGACTAAGAGTTTCAGATTAATAAAAAAATTTGTTGGAGCACATAGTGTTAATTTAGTTTAGCACCATTAGCAAGCACACCGTTTCTATGCATTTGCACCATCGCAGCGAAGCAACACTAATTGGTGATACTTAAGATCTTCACGATTTATGAAACATGGAGCGGATTAACGCAATGTTAATTCGCATAATAACGCATAATCTCAACGTAAACGCATAATTTAGTTTTTGTCGCACTTTTACAGCTTTTAGTTCATTTTGTAACATCNCGCATAATCTCAACGTAAACGCATAATTTAGTTTTTGTCGCACTTTTACAGCTTTTAGTTCATTTTGTAACATCGTCAGAGCTCATTGTTGTTCGAATACCAATAACTTGATGTTTTTTATTTATCGTTCACATTTAACCAATTTTATTTCAAATATTTTGCTAAATCTAGCAATATCTGGGTGCGTTATAATATCGGCGATACTAAATTTTTGAAATTTAAAACTATAATTCAACTTGTTTTCGATAAAGGGACGCCCGTGGTGCTCATTGTTGGATGGAAAAGTGGATTCTCCCGCTTTCTTCAAAATGCCATCCTTCCTCCCCTTCTTTTACTATAGACAAAAAGTAGACTCGTCGTCCTTTTTTCTCCTGAGACGACGAGTCTAACAAACAGCAGAAAAATGCGAGTCAGTCTAATACCGGCTCTTTCACTCTCAACTCCTCTACCCAGCCATTTTGGAATTTTGGTTTGTCTTCGGTTTTTGGAATTGTCTTTCGCCAATTATTGGATTTTAGGTGAAGGGAATTTCGAACCTTCACCTTCAGTAAGTAACCCCTTGAGCTCTGACCTCCCTTTCCCTACCGATTCCCTTTGTTTAATTGGTATTTTCCAAATCACCAAAAATACCCCACCAATTCCGTACCCGGACCCTGTCACTCCCCGACGCTACCCACAACCCCAAAAGTACCCAATTTCCTACCGTAAGACAATTCGGTCTTACAGAAGATAGCGAGTTTTTTTAATTTTTTTTTGTGTCGAATCCGGATCTTCCAATCCGGACTCAATCATCAGCAGGAGCTGACGCCGCCGCTGCCTCTCATCCACCAGCTTCCATCATCCTCACTTTTATACGGAGTCGTAAGACTCCAAGGTATATTTTTCTTAATTTTTAAAACTTATTGTTAAATATTTTTCAAGATTTGTAATTTCTGTGTTCGATTGTTTTTCCTTGGACCTTAAGTTTCAGGTGCGCGCACGCATAACGCGCTAGGCTTCTAAGCCTTCATTTATCACATTTTATCTACGGGTAATGCCCGATTTTTCATTTTTTTTTCTTAGCTAAATAATATTTGGTTCTAACTTTAGTTTTCATGCTAGGCATAATAAAATTTTTTTTTTCATTATTTGATTCGTTCATTTCATTTATTGCTTTAAATTGGTTGCTTCGTATTCCCCTATACCCCTCACATCGTTTTCATGCTCATAAATTCCGAATTTGAGCCTTAAAATCCTAAATTCTGTGTTTGACAACCGGTCGGTGTAAACACAACACCGGCCATACCCAACCCCAAATTACCAACACCCGACATCGAGGTTGTCGATAAGGGAAATATTTCCGGCTACCACTACCCCGCACCCATTACACCTGGGAATCTTTCCCAACCTTCCCGCATTTAGCTAAAAGTTTCCATAAACAATTTGAGTCACTTAATTTCATCTCAACACCTGTAAATTAATTCCCAAATCCGTCAAATAATTTCCCAAAACACCCAATTAATTCTCAGTTCCCTAATATTTCCTCAAAAAGCCCTGAATTTATTCCTAAATCCCTCAAATTATTTTGCAAACCTCCCAAATAATTCTCAATTCCCTCAAATTTTTTTCTAAAGCCCTTAATTAATTCCCATATTCCCAAAACTGATTCCCAAAGCTCCCAAATAATTTCCAATTCCCTAAATTTTCTTCCAATAGCTCCAATTTACTTCCAAAACTCTCCGGACAATCCCCAAATCCGACAAAATTAATTCCAATCTTCCAAATAATTTTCAAATCGCTCATTTTTATCGCCAAATCTATCGAATAATTCCTTAAATCCTCAAATTGATTCCATTACTCCCCGCACAATTCTATTATCTCTCCAATTTATATCCAAACCATCCAAATAAGTTCCAAATATTTCAAACTTATTCACTAACCTACCGAATTATTTCCAAATTTATAACATTAACCCGGCAACTGCGTACGCGTTAACATTTGTAAATGTTGCCAGTTTTGCCTCAATTTTTATCAATTAAATTTCTACAGGAAGGTATGGGGAGGATGCGGACAGAGACTGGAGTGATGTAGGAAATGACGGGAGGGATAAGGACATGTGCGAACGTGATGCCGGGATGTGCAAGGGGACTCAAACAAGGTCAAGAAGGATGAGGGTAGAAATACGGACAGTGACAGGAGAGACAAGGTGATGTGCAAAAGAAATGCCGGAATGTAAAAGTGGATTCAGGCTGGGTCGGGAGGGACTGTGAGGATACGAGAAGATATGGAAAGGATGCGAATATGGATGGGAGCGTTGCGAAGATGTACAAGAGGCATGAGGGATGCGGCAATGACGGGAAGCATGTGAGAAGGCATCTGAGAGATGCGGGCGGAGGCGGGATCGATGAGAGAAGGGACAAGAGGAATGCAGAAAATGGCTGGAGGGATGCGGGCATGAACGAGGTGGTAAGGAGATGTGCGAATGGGATTGCGAGATGCACAAATGGATTCAGGCAAGGTCGGGAGGGATGCAGGTACAAATACGGACAGAGACGGAAGGATAAGGGGATATGCAAAGGGATGCAGCGATGTACAAGAAGATTCAGGCTTGGTTGAGAGAGATGCGGGTAGGGACGGTAGATACGCGGGGACATATGGGAAGGATGCTGGTATAAAAGGGAGCGAAGTGAGTATGTCCAAAATGAATGCCGGGATATACAAGAAGGATGTGGGAAGAAACGGGAGGGATGCAGGCAGCGACGGGAGGGATATGGGAAAGTATGGGAAGGATGTGGGCTGGGGCGGAAGAGATGCGGGTAGGAGCAAGGGAAATAAGTGCAAATGCAAGAGAAATTCTGGCAGCGGCACCAATTACAAGAAGGATGTTGTTATGGAGGAGGAAATGTGGGGAGATTTTGCTTGTGCTTGGTGCTTGTTAGCAAGGGATAGATTCTTGGAATTATAAAAATTATGCGGGCAGGGACGAGAGGAATTCGGCGATGTATGGTATGGATGCGGGTAGCTAAGGGGGAATGCGGGAAAGGACTGGAGAGATGAGGGCAACGTAGGCAACTGTCCATAGATGAAGGCTAATAATAGATAGGAAAAGCTTTTCAGAGAGATTGAGGTTGAAAATCTTCAAAGTGGGTCGGATTTGTAATTTGTTTTCACTATCACCAACTCTCATGTATCCTCTCTTCGTGATTGGTCTATATTCTCTCTTCGTGATTGGTCTATATATCCTTTCTTCGTGATTGGTCTATATCCTCTCTTTGTGGTTGGTCTATATCATATTTTCGTGATTGTGCTATATCCTCTCTTCGTGATTGGTCTGTATCCTCTCTTCGTGATTGATCTATATCCTCTCTTCGTGATTGGCCCTCTTATCTTTTTTTCTCTTAGTAATTGGTCCTCAGAATACTTCATACCTTATCAAGAGCTTTTCTTATCTATTATTATCCCGCACATGTGGGCAACTGACATGTCCAGGATGGAACTCTTTATTAATCTTGAATCTATCTAAGCTGGGACTCTCATTCGTAAAAATGTGAAGTGCCAAAATATGAGATAATACGTTTTTAGCCTCGCCGTTTCGTCACGAGATCCCCATAAGCTACACTTAAGGTCCCAATATGCTAAGCCTGAGTTGCACATATACTTGATAAAATTTTTACTTGCTGCGCATATTATGAACAAGCCCCTTCAGTGACCACAAATTGTGAAATTATGAAATCGGCAATAATGAAAAACTATGAAATTGGCAACATTGAAAAATTATGAAATCGGCAACGTTGAAAAACTATGAAATTGACAACATTGAAAAATTATGATATCGGCAACATTGAAAATTATATCGGCAACATTGAAAAACTATGAAATTGGCAACATTGAACAATCATAAAATCGGCAACATTGAAAACTTATGAAATTGGCAACATTGAAAAATTATGAAATCGGGAACATTGAAAATTTGGAAAAATTGACAAAACTTCCAAACAGTCATAACTCCTGTGTGTGTGTGGAAGTTTTGCGATACAACTGCACATATGGTAAAAATTCCATACAGTCAGCACCCCTTGTCTGTATGGACATTTTGCGATAAATCCGAATGTATGGCAAAACTTATATACAGACAGGTATCCTGCCTGTATGGACGTTTTGGAATACAGCGTAATATATGGCAAAACTTCCATACAGTCAGGTCTCCTGTCGTAAGTCTGAGTAGCATATGGGCATACTATGCATAACTCATGGACATCATATGTGTATCATACGAACAGCTAATGAGCATTAGTTGCAGCATAGATAATAGACATGTACTATTCAAATTTATTCGGTTGCAACAACGCGAGCAAGGTTGGAAATGAAGCCGCACAAGCATCATCCTGGGGGGACAAAAACTGAGGTTGGAAATGTTGCCGCAAAGGCTGGAGGGTAAGGTACCTTGGGAGGTCGATATGTGTCGGGGTAATAGGCCTGAGACATTATCTTCTCAGAAACTTTCAAAATTGTTTGCATCTTCACTTTCAATGTTCACAACCAAACTTTAAGTTTATCAATCCTATCCATGTGCCCATCTAAGGTTGGTATACTCGCGGTTGACCATTGACACTCCTGGCCCTCCCATGGTTCCAATATCAAGAGCTAATCTTTTCCCAGTACTGAAGGGTCGGCGGTTTACCTCCCGCTCTCGCTCCCAAAAAATGTTTCCCACCTAGCTCCTTAAAAATACTGCCTATTCGTTCCGCTCCCAATCTTCTTCCTAAACTTTTAATTTTATGCCGCTCCGCTCGCGCTCCCAAATTTACCACCCATTTGCACCACTCTCGCTTCAATAAGTTATCCCGCTCCGTTCTCGCTTTCAATATTTTTTCACCACACGCTTCGCTGTCGCTCTCGCTCCGCTTTCATCCGTTACGCTCTGACTCTTACGGAGGACGTTTGTATGCGCAGTGGGCGATTACATGAGCAGTACACGTAGGTTACTGTACTGCACTTAGCCAAGCGAGCCTTTAATCTCCAGAGACAAAGACAAATATGAGTAAAAACACTCCTGTGAGATAAGGAGACCCATGGTCCAGTGTAGAAATATACCGATTACCCCTCCATTTGTCTCGCAAGTGTATACGTATAATACAGTTTTTCTAAAAATAAATTTCTACAATTGTAACATGGGTGGCAAGTGTGACAATTGTCAGAAGAGTGGCAAGTGTGACAATTGTCACAAGGGTGGCAAGTGTGACAATTGTCACAAGTGTGGCAAGTGTGACAATTGTCAGAAGAGTGGCAAGTGTGACAATTGTCACAAGAGTGGCAAGTGTGACAATTATCACACGTGTGGCAATTGTCAAGTGTTGTTAATTGGAAGTGTTCGTAATCCTTACTAAAGATATATTGTTTGCATTTTAGTGCGGCTGGTCAAAGCAATTGAAAATTAAGTAATTTGTTCATTTCGCAACTTTTGTAGCCTTTCCCTACACAGTCCATACCACTTGCGAAGAGGCCATGACTAAAATGCTTCCCTACAAAATGCTGACCGACAAAAGCTGATAAGTATCAAATAAGGGATAATTCTTATTGTAGATACCTATCTTGTCAACAGCGTACTTACATATATTAACGGGTTCGCTGCCTAAAGGTCAACTGCAATTAATTACATTTTTACACTTCACGCGGACGAGGATTGGTTAGCCCCAATACTTATACACCAACTTCCCAACTACGTATCCGCATTTAATTTTTTAATCTTTCACATCAATTCACATTTCCATCTCAAAATTCACCCGACACTTTCTAAAAATCCACAAAATCAATTCCAAATTCACTACACATCCTCAAGCTAACACTACTCTTCCCACGTTCCTTAGATTTTCCAACAACTTACTTTACCAAAGTCCTAATTTCTCCCAAAAATATCCCAATTACTGCGATTAATCCCAAATTTATTCTCAATTCTCACCTCCATACTCTCATCAAACTTTTTCTAGTTTCCCGCTAATTTAGTTTCATTTTCGCATTAATTCCCACATTTATCCCAAATCTCGACCATACCACCCCAACAACAATTTCCCGTTTTACACATTTCAACACCCATAATATTTACTTTTCAATAATTATCAATTCCATTCTTGCTAAGAATTATGACCTCTTTTTACACACGAACCCTTTCCAAATATATCATTTCTGCATATCGCTCGTAGTGTCAATCCCTAAATTCTCCGACACTTCCATTCCCTCTTGCAGAGCCATCTCTACAACTTTGCAAGAAATTCCCAGCGTCAACGCCATTCCAAAAACATAAACTCCCAAATAATTTACCCCACCTTGCATTTACCTTATCTCCTCATTCTAAAATTCCATTTCCCTTCCCACGCCATAACCATTCATTTAATCCAGTCAACCCCACTGGTTACCCCGATTTTTGTTCCCGACTCATTCTCCCTCTCATGCAAATCTACATTGATCCCAATAACGTTCCCATGCCCAGAAGACGATTTAGTCCCAACAGTCGAAAGTACCCATGTCCAAAATGCAAGGATAAAACCAAATCCTTTCATACACTTCCCAGTATCTCGTCGTCACAAACCCCAGAAGTGCCCATGATTAATGTCTCCACCCAAACTTCTCCAGTTTCCAAGTTTCAGGAAGGCTCTACCCACACAACGCTTTGTCTAATTCTTCCAATTTTTCCGAAAACTTCAATCTCAGTAGCTCCAACACCCTCTCAACAGGCCCCCAATTTCCTAAATCCCAAATCACAAATTCCTAATTTTCCCATTTTCAATAACCCCATCCCGATTTCAACAAATACCACTATCCCATTATCCAAATCCCAAAGCCCCTCTATTCCTATCTTCAAAACCCAAAATCTTACTGACATATTCCCCATTTATTTATCCTCCAGTAAACACACACCCACTCAATCAACCCCAAAAGCCCGAAATCATATTATCAAAATCACCATTGCAACAATTTTCCTTAACCGAAACCCTACTGCACTAATCTCCAAAACCACCACCTTTATTACCTACTCCAAACCCCCAACCCCCATTACAATTTCCCAAATTCTCCTACCCTCAATTTCCAAAACCCCAAGCCCAACCACAAAACCAAAAACCCAACCACAATCCCCAAAACCCCAATCCCCACTACAACTTCCAAAATCACAAATCCCACTACCCACTACGAAACCCAAACCCCCACAACAATTTCCATAACCCCAATCCCAACCAAAGTACCCAAAACCCAACCACAATCTCCAAAAACCAAACCCTTACCATAATTTTCAAAACTGCAAATCCCACTACCTACCGCAAAAACCCAACACCCAGTGCAATTTCCAAAATCATGAATCCCACTACCTACTCCAAAACCAAAAACACCACTATTATCCTCAAATCCCAAAGCCTCAATGACCTCTTCTCCATTAAAGTATCCTCCATTACCCACACTCCTACTCAATTAACCCAAAAAGTCCGAAACCATATTGCCAAAATACCCATTACCACAACTTTTTGTAACCGAAACCCAACTACCCCAATCTCCAAAATCCCAAATCCGAATTTCCAACCGTCCCATACTAATAAGCCCGTTCAATTAATCCCAAAACTTTAAGGTCTAATTTTCCCAATTACCCTCCGCTCAATTTCCACAACCCAAGCCCCACTAAGAATTCCAAAACCCCAAATCCCACTACCATCTCCAAATTCCAAAGTTCCGTTACCCATGCCCCACTCAACTATCCTTAAATTTCAGAAAAAAAAATTCCCTACAACCAAAATTCCTTATTTCCAAACCTTCAAGACCTACTACTACGATTCCTATTGATGCTAAAGATGCATATTCTAATAATATGCAATCCGCCCCCCGTTTTTTAGAGTTTACGTCCATTCCTGTTTCCGAAAAATTTGGCGGGTAACAAAGATACTGCTTCCCGTGTTCGACCAACTCGAAGCGTCGAACACCCCGGGATCCCAGAGGTTCGAGCCTTGGTACCATGCGAGTCAGACCGTTCTGACTCAACCGCTTGTAAATTAACCCGAAAGACAAAAGTCTCTAAAATCAACTTCGGATATCGCGTCGGATATCCCATACAATCAAATCCCTACTCCTCCTTTTCTCCCTCCTTAACCAACCGAAATTCCCACCCCACAGCTAAATGGCTTTGGAACCGGCTATCCTGTTAACCGATCACGAACCCATTGTTTCCACCCATTCCATTTCCCCAAACCATAATGTTTTACGCCCAGAAATACCTTTCGACCCTTGACCTATTACGTTTCCCAAATCCCTTGTCCCAACAAAACAACCCCAACATATAATTCTGCCACTCCCACAAGAGATCGAATCGGATGTGCGCAAGGTGAATCGTTTTCTTGCGGAAAAACCTCCCGTTTCAAAAAAAAATCACGTGTCCCAACATATCCAAACATACATAAACCACAAAATTATTCATTCAACTTTCTTCAAATGTTCCGGTATAATCAGACACCGCGGCGAGGTCGCCACTTCCCCCACTCACCGGGCATATGTTGGATGGAAAGGTGGATTCTCCTACTTTTTTCAAAATTCCATCCTTCCTCTTCTTCAGACTCGTCGTCCGAAGCGTTCTTTTTTCTTCTGAGACGACGAGTCTAAGAAACAAGAGAAAAATGCGAGTCAGTCTAATACCGGCTGTCTCACTCTCAACTCCTCTACCCAGCCATTTTGGAATTTGGTTTGTCTTCGGTTTTTGGAATTGGCTTTCGCCAATTATTGGATTTTAGGTGAAAGGTATTTCGACCCTTCACCTTTAGTAAATAACCCCTTGACCTCTGACCTCTCTTTCCCTACCGATTCCCCTTTGTTTAGTTGGTTTTTCCCAAATCACCAAAAATACCCAACCAATTTCCTACCCGGACCCTGTCACTTCCCCGACCCTACCCAACACCCCAAAAATACCCAATTCCCTCCCATAAGACAATTCAGTGTTGCATCATATTTCCGCACACAAATTATTTTCAAGGTATTGATGTGCATCAGATGGTCTATATAAACTGCTAAATCACCGAGCATAATTTTTTTGTAAATGCCGCATAATGTTTTTAAATTTTACACATAAAATGGGCGTCCTTGACTATTAGGAATGGATAGAAAAAAAAAATTTTTTTTTTCAAAGTCATAAAAATTTTGTTTATGAATATTTAAAAAAATTAACAAAAATATCGTCTCAGAATGCATTACTACACACCTGTGTCTCATTTCAAATTGATCCGAGTAGATGTGACGAAATAAAACTTGGTAATTGAAACCCTTTTTTTAAGTTAAACTCCTATTAGCCAATTTCAAAATGGGGTGGCAAAGCGGCAAAGTAAAGACTCATTAGCCAATTTGGAATTGATGAGGCAGCGCAGCAGAATAAAAACTCAAACATGATTGTCTGTCATTGATCTTACTAGGGTTGCGAATGACTCTCATTTTTTTCAAAGTCAGAGTCAGGTGACTCAGAGTCAGGAGGTTAGTTTCATATGAACAATTTTTTAGGTTGAACTGACATGGTACATAATTAAAAATAAAACACCTTACCAATTAGTTAAACCATTCATCTTCAAGAATATTCGATTTGTTTAAAAAAAAATACTCATGAAGCTCAANAGTTAAACCATTCATCTTCAAGAATATTCGATTTGTTTAAAAAAAAATACTCATGAAGCTCAATAAACAATTTTAAAAAAGTACCTAATTGGTAAGTTAATCGAAAAAAAAATTTATTTTTACCTATGATCAAATGGGGAGTGAGATTTTTTCAATGATATTTTGAATCCTCACCCTTTCGGTTTGCCAGCAAATGTGGAAGGTAACTAAAATACTGGTAAAAACCTTGTTTCAGTGGGTTTAAGCTGAGCTAAAGAACACCATTGGCATTTTACAATTTTTTAGGTTGAACTGACATGGTACATAATTAAAAATAAAACAGCTTACCAATTAGTTAAACCATTCACCTTCAAGAATATTCGATTTGTTTAAAAAAAAATACTCATGAAGCTCAATAAACAATTTTCAAAAAGTACCTAATTGGTAAGTTAATCGAAAAAAAAATTTATTTTTACCTATGATCAAATGGGGAGTGAGATTTTTTCAATGATATTTTGAATCCTCACCCTTTCGGTTTGCCAGCAAATGTCAAAGGTAACTAAAATACTGGTAAAAACCTTGTTTCAGTGGGTTTAAGCTGAGCTAAAGAACACCATTGGCATTTGGCGGCAAAATATTTAAAATCAATTTACAAAATAAGTCAAAATATAAGAAAAATTACTTCGAAATGAAAAGTGCAAATCAGTAAGTGTNGGCAAAATATTTAAAATGAATTTATAAAATAAGTCAAAATATAAGAAAAATTACTTCGAAATGAAAAGTGCAAATCAGTAAGTGCCATGAGTACCTATTCGGGTAGCACAACATAGACCTAAATTGTTTGCGTACCAGACTTAATAATGGACTTAATAAATAATCGGATCATGATTGTGATTCTATTTTTGTTAGATATTATATAATTGAATTTTTAGGAATCAATCAATTAAATTATGGTTGATTTAATTATATATTAAGGTGATTACACACATGAAATAATTACCGCTTTGCTAATATCGTATTACCGAGAGCGGAATTAAAAACCTCCAGAATTTGATATTCTAATAATATGAATTCATTTGTACATAGAAGACATAAAGCATAACCATATTTATTTGAATTTATTACCGCTATACCAATATCGAATTACTAGGAGCGTAATTCCCAAACCAAACGATTTGGTGTTTTAAAAATATGAATACATCAGTACATAGCTGCCACGAACCATAAACATATTTCCCTGAGTTTTTTACCGCTATTCAAATATCGAATTACCGGGAGCGGAATTACAAACCACAGAATTTTGGTACTCTACTAATATGAATGCATTGGTACATAGCTGCAAACAAACACATACATTTCTTTAAATTTTTTAACGCTAAACCAATATCGAATTACCGGGAGCGGAATTAAAAACCTCAGAATTTTGGTACTATAATGATAAGAATACATTGGCACATAGCTGCAAACAAACATAAACATATTTCTTTAAATTTTTACCGCTATGTCAATATCGAATTACCGGGAGCGGAATTACAAACCTCAGAATTTTGGTTCTTTAATGATATGAATGCATTGGTACATAGTTACAAACAAACATAAACATATTTTTTTAAATTTTTACCGCTATTGCAATATCAAATTACTGGGAGCAGAATTTCAAGCTACAATAATTTGCCTTTCGGATGATATATATACATTGCTACATAGCTGCCATCAAAATTCTACTGGTTTCTCATTTAAATTTTTAATGTAACGAGTATTTACTAATATTAATGATTTGATTGACTTCCATTGATTATAATTTGAGTAAAAAAATTTGAAGGCCTCATGTAAATTTTACAAAGTACACGTAAGCGCTCCTCGTCAAAATTTTGAGATTTGAAACTCCGCTCTCGGTAATTCGATATTGGCATAGCGGTCATAATTTAAAGAAAACTTGTTTGATTGATGGTTGCTATGAACCATTGCATTTATATCACAATAGCATATTTTTGAAGTTTGCAATTCTGCTCACGGTAAATCGATATTGGCATAGCGGTAATAAATTGAAATAAATGTGGTTGTGCCTGATGTCATTTGTGAAACAATGCGTTAGTATCATTAGAATATCAAATGTTTCCGGTTCGTAAGTCAGTTCCAAGTAAATCGAAATTCGCGTAGCGGTAATAATTAAAAAAAATTGTTGTTTGTTGGCAGGCATATACCAATGCATTGATAACATTAAACTAGAAAGTTTTGAGGTTTATAATTCTGTTTCCGGTATTTCGATATTTGCATAGCGGTAATAATTTCAAGGAAATATGTTAATACTTGATGGCAGCTATGCACCAATGAATTCATATCATTAGAATAGCAAATATTTAAGGTTTGTAATTCCGCTCCCGGTAATTCAATATTTGTATAGCGGTAATAATTTCAAAGAAATATATTTATGATGCTTGATGGATGTTATGTACTAATGCATTCATGTAATTAGAATAGCAAGTTTTGAAATCTTGCAATTCCGCTTCCGGTAATTCGATATTCGTGTAGCGGTATTCATTTTTGTAATCACCATGGTGCTAAAGAAAATCATCTATAATTTAATTAATTACGACAAAAGAGTCAAGGTCATCAAATTACTCCAGATCTACAAAAACCTTGAGAGTCAGTCTATGCGAGTCAATCATGAGAGTCAGAGTCACGAGAGTCAAAGTCATGAGAGTCAGAGTCATGGACCTCAAACAACACTAGCTCAAAGTAAAGCAAAATTCCTTTTGTATTTTTCTACTTTATTCATTTCTCGTGAGTGAGGAACCTCCGGGGGTCTAGCCAGGTATCCGTAGCACTTACTAAGTGTGAGTTCACATTTATTTACATTTTGAATTGTGGAGAAGAGTGGAGTAGTGGAGGAGTGGGATTCATCTTTTGTTCGGCATCTTTATAAATAAAGTGCCCATGCCCGATNGGAGTGGGATTCATCTTTTGTTCGGCATCTTTATAAATAAAGTGCCCATGCCCGAAACAGAAAAAAAGAAAAGTTCACAAAGAATTACCCAGGACTCACTGACTCATATTTTCACACTGAGCCAGAGTCATGAATTTTAATGACTCTGAACCTGACTCAGTGACTCTTGTTGAATCACTCCTGAAGCTTGAGCCAGAGTCAGGTGACTCAGAGTCATGACTCACTGACTCAGATTCACAGAAATTTTATATTTTTTTTATACTGTAAAATGAGCATAATACGTATTCAAAGCTCAAAATGAGTAATACAAAGACGTTAAGTTACCTGCTCTTTTCAGTTAGACTCTTAAATAATTTTTTGAAATTATTATTTATTTTTGATCCGATATAAAATTAAATTAGCTCACTTGCAATATTTACACTGATCCTTTGCGTTAACTCTTCCAAAATAATTGATGATTGAACACATCGGAATGTTTTGGACTTTTGTTATTTTAGTTAACTCATTTTCTACTTCGTAATTATCAAACCGCACTTCTAAATTAGCTCGAAATCTAAGTTCAAAATTTTGAATGACTAAAAAGTTTTGGATTTCGATTTCGAATGATTAATGTTGAATTTCGACATTAAGCTTACAGCTTGTACTGAGACGTAAACTTTGATTTCAATTTCGACTGAAAAGTTGAGTTAAATTTCGATTTTGATCTTCTTCGAATAACGGATTTCGAATTCGACTATCTTAAAATTATGAATATTTTTTTTAAGTATAAAACTTTGTCTATTTTAAGAAAACTCCGTTTTCTTATACGTGCTTAAAACTTATCTCCAGATCTTAGTAAATTTCAATTTCAATGGCTTGAAATGTTATGGATTTCGATTTGAGAAACTCAAAACCATGGATTTAAAACTAAACTATTTAAAAATATGAATTATGGTTTAAATTTCGTGGTTCTTTAAAATCATTGATTTTGACTTACATTTCTATTTCAAGTGGTTATTGTGTACTTTGATTCTGATTGTGAGTTGGAATTTATAGAGCTTTGAATTTAGATTTTTATCAAAATCTGGAGTTCGATTTCGATGTGTAGTGGTGTAAGTTACTAGTGTGCTTCAAACTAAACACGAGCTGCGTGGCAGCAAACTCCCACTCTCAGAGTTGTTGTGGGTTGCGGAAGTTGAAAAGAATTGGGTAGTATAAAAATGGCAAGATGTAAGCTGTTACGCTTTGTTGCTTGGGAGTCATGACTCTTCGTAGTGAGTCACGTCTCAGAGTCACTTTGGAAAAGCACAGAGTCGTGAGTCATATGACTCAGAGTCACGACTCAGTGCCTCCCATTTCTCTATTGAGTCAGAGTCACCAGTGACCAGTGACTCCGAGAAATCGATGAGTCTTAGTCAGAGTCACTGAGTCAGAGTCATTCGAAATCCTAGACAGGTCAGATCAAATTACAATATGAACTTTTCTAACTACGGAGCGCATATCACTTGCGAAGAGACCGATTTTGAGTCTAGAATTCAAAATCGTCGATTCACAAGTGATATGTACTGTATTTCAATGAGAAAATTTGCATGGGTGTCGGTGAACATGGTTTGACCTTTAGGGTCAATGAAAGAGAATCCCATGTGTGACTTTTCTTTAGCTATTTTGATAATTTCTGTGCTGATTATACGTTACATTGAAATTGACCCATTATTGTGTGAGAACTGAGTCAAAAAAAGTNTGATATGTACTGTATTTCAATGAGAAAATTTGCATGGGTGTCGGTGAACATGGTTTGACCTTTAGGGTCAATGAAGAGAATCCCATGTGTGACTTTTCTTTAGCTATTTTCATAATTTCTGTGCTGATTAAACGTTACATTGAAATTGACCCATTATTGTGTGAGAACTGAGTCAAAAAAAGATTAAGGTTGGGGTTTATCCTAACAAATATTTAAAGTTTAGATGTCAAATATAATAGTTTCTTACGTTATCCTTTGAGCTGTAAAAAAATTTACGATTCGTGGGTAGCGAAGGATTACAATAAGTGCCAGATTTACCTTTTCCCAATGAAAATGACCTGAGATCGGTGGTATTATAGAATGAAGAATGAGCACATGTTATTTACCATCATTAATATTTCGAGCCGGTTAAAAATATTTTATGCATAATGCTCGTAGAAAAATCAATATCGCNATGAAAATGACCTGAGATCGGTGGTATTATAGAATGAAGAATGAGCACATGTTATTTACCATCATTAATATTTCGCGCCGGTTAAAAATATTTTATGCATAATGCTCGTAGAAAAATCAATATCGCTATATATCCAACACCGCTTTAGTTAGGAAAAAGCGTTTACTTTGACGGAACATAAAAAGCGAGTGCGGAACACTGTCCCCTCCACTCCTTCGTACGACAGAATGCAGTCAATAACCGTCTAAATTGTTTACATGTTTTCAATCAATTTCTATATGGATACAATGAATCGACTTTGCGGCAAGGGAGGGTAATTTACAACATTTAATGTCCGTCTGACTGCAAATTGCCACGTGCCTAACTCTAATTCTATAGAACAAACTATCTTCTTAGACGGTCTCCAAAAACAAAAACCACACTGGAGACTTTCCAGTGGAGAGCCACTTCGTCTAAATCTGACTACTAGGGAATCAATAATGGCAAATATTGAAGGGAGGTAATTTATTCAACGGCTACATTACATAAAAAGGACATGTTAGCTAAAAACGTTTTTACAATTGGCTTAGGACTTACAAGTTAACGTGGAATCATCACAATATAAAAAGGAACCCCGAGACAAAGTTTCATATAACTTTTTTTGACAATTGCTCATGGTATAGTCAAGTCGGTTACTTAAGTAGAATTGAGTAAGTACATGTACTAGTCAGGAAATAATCGTGAAAGCGATTTTGTTGGAAAGAGGTACAGTAAATGATCCAATTTCGCAACCACATTGCTTCGCCCTGTCTCACATTCCCAACTCGCGACCACGGTGTTAACTCAAATATTTGGTTTGCACTTATCACAGTCGATATTTAACTGAAACTTAAATAAAAATTACTTGTCAAGTTACTCGACAAAGGAAAAAACTTTAAACATCACGAAAAACCTCGTATAGACATCCAATCGAAAAATACAGTTGGTGTTTGCAGTTGGAAAGTAGGCTGAAATCTATAGATATGCAAGGTTAATATGAAAGAGGCTTAGCGAAAGAGGTAAAACTTGTCCAGAAATTTCCACTCGCTGGGTACGAAGACCACTTGAGAAAACTTGACTTAAAATTTGCACGGCAATCATACACTATTCCACACTCAACAAAAAAAATTCTCTGAAATCCCCGAACCATTTCTATTGACCAAAATTTCCTCTTCGATGGGGACATACATCCTACAAATCCGGCTAAATACCAATTCTGTCTACAATAATGGAAAATGGTTTAATATGGGAAATTTTGATGAGAAGCAATGCAAATACTGTGGGAAACAACTTTTTTTTTTCATGGTATTTGGGAATGCACCGGCACATCTCACATTCGACTGAATTACTTTTAAGGAATGCCAATGCATGCAATTTAACTTATCAAGGACGTCACAGAAGTTGCCATTGATCCAAACTTCACATTTTACTTATCACTTTTAATTCCAAATATTTCAAAACTTTTTCAGTCATTTTAACACTCAATTGTATTTTATTTAAACTTACTTATGCGCGTAATTTCATTGATAGGGCGATGGCCAACGTCAAATAAACTTATTGANACTCTTGCTCATGGTATTGACATGGTTGCAAGTCATGGGGTAAAGTCAAAGAAACGACTACATATTGTTAACTGCTTCGCAAAACTGAAAAGTTGGCGTAGAAGCTAATTTGAAATATAAACAACCTTCTCACTGTAACTTTACGTTAGATGTGTTTGGGAGGAGCTTAATCTCACCTGGCCTATGAGTGTTGGTTGCGAAGTTGGATCATCTACAGGAAAACCTCTATTTCCCGAACTCGCTCTGATTGGCTAAATCAAGTTCACTCCACCCCTCCTCACANGAACAATGAACCTTTAAATATTCTTAAAATTAAAATATTTGCAAAATGTATCAATTAATTCATTTTCATCGGTATAATATAAATGAAAATTTTGTTTATAATATTTCTATTTGATTTATAGTTTTGTAATTACCAACCCTTTTTTTTATAGTTGACAAATAATGATTCAAAAATAAAGTGATGTTATATAGAAATTAAAATACTTTTTTAAATTAATCAAATTATTTTTTACGATGTAATCATCTTAGTTCATACAAATTTTATTAAACTTTACCTCCAAGTGCGTAAACCTACTGATGGTATGAGCAGTTTGATGATTTAATTCAATTACCAAGCCAATGAGTCGAGATTAAACCAAGAGAAGATGATCTGATGAGCGTGATTTCGTTGTAATAAATGATTGAAATGAAACAAGTAATCGAATGTTTGATTGGGTTGTCGGTTGTTAGAGTACGCGCACAAATCTCTGGAGAGACAAGAATGACAGAGAGAAGTAGGAACACCACATTTTTTTGGCATATCTTTAACCCTTGTGCTTTCGCCATATGGTACTTAATTCTGGTGGACCCTGTACATGTACTAGTCAGGAAATAATCGTGAAAGAGATTTTGTTGGAAAGAGGTACAGTAAATGATGCAATTTCGCAACCACATTGCTTCGCCCTGTCTCACATTCCCAACTCGCGACCACGGTGTTAACTCAAATATTTGGTTTGCACTTATCACAGTCGATATTTAACTGAAACTTAAATAAAAATTACTTGTCAAGTTACTCGACAAAGGAAAAAACTTTAAACACATCACGAAAAACCTCGTATAGACATCCAATAGAAAAATAAAGTTGGTGTTTGCAGTTGGAAAGTAGGCTGAAATCTATAGATATGCAAGGTTAATATGAAAGAGGCTTAGCGAAAGAGGTAAAATTTGTCCAGAAATTTCCACTCGCTGGGTACGAAGACCACTTGAGAAAACTTGACTTAAAATTCGCACGGCAATCCTACACTATTCCACACTCATCAAAAAAAATTCTCTGAAATCCCCGAACCATTTCTATTGACCAAAATTTCCTCTTCGATGGCGACATACATCCTACAAATCCGGCTAAATACCAATTCTGTCTACAATAATGGAAAATGGTTTAATATGGGAAATTTTGATGAGAAGCAATGCAAATACTGTGGGAAACCACTTTTTTTTTCATGCTATTTGGGAATGCACCAGCACATCTCACATTCGACTGAATTACTTTTAAGGAATGCCAATGCATCCAATTTAACTTATCAAGGACGTCACAGAAGTTGCCACTGATCCAAACTTCACATTTTACTTATCACTTTTAATTCCAAATATTTTAAAACTTTTTCAGTAATTTTAACACTCAATTTTATTTTATTTAAACTTACTTATGCGCGTAATTTCATTGATAGGGCGATGGCCAACGTCAAATAAACTTATTGATTGATTTAAACACATCACTCTTGCTCATAGTTGTAATGACATGGTTGTAAGTCATGGGCTAAAGTCAAAGTAACGACTAATTATTTTTAACTACTTCGCGAAAAGTGAAAAGTTGGCGTTGAAGCTAATTTGAAATATAAACAACCTTCTCACTGTAACTTTACGTTAGATGTGTTTGGGAGGAGCTTAATCTCACCTGGCCTATGAGTGTTGGTTGCGAAGTTGGATCATCTACTATATATATTTTTAACCATTGTAGCGTCAGATTGATAAAAGTTAACATAGTCGATAAGGGTTGCGAAATATAAGAGTTCTGGAAGGAGTTGGCTCCTGAAGTTTTGGAGGTGGGGACAGATATCTGCGATGTGTTGGAAGGTGAGCTCGTCTCCGCAGAATTATCATGCTGACGGTGGGCCTTGTATCGGAGTAATTTTGTGCCAATGTTTCCTAAGATATAGTGTGTTGTACGACAGTCTTGTTTGCATTATAGTAGTCACTACATACAGTTGGTGCAGGAGGGGTAAATAGGATTCTGTTTGGCCCTCCTTGAAATTTGAATAATGTGGAAGTATGGTCGGACATTGGACTTGGGAAAGGTCTTCTGTGATCAGAATTTTCTTTATTCCGTTAAGCGTTTTCCTTGTTTTCTTTTTGAGTAGAATAGGGATAGGTTCTTCGTATCATTCACCGGCGTTGGATTTTTCTAGAAGACCTTTGAGCTGTACGCACCAGTTGAGCTTAGGGTCTGGATTTAGCATTGAGGGTTTTCTTAGGCAAGGATAACTTTCATGGAGTATTGAGTTGGGTTTAGACTTTAACAACCTGTTTCAGAGTCGAAGTGCGAGCGACAGTAATTTTAACTGCGTGTGTCTTATACCTGTTTCTAGCCGAATAAAATATTTGGGTGCGTGAATGGGCATGCGCAGTACTCTCTTCAGATACTGTTGCTGCACATACAGTTTCTTCGTGTTGTAACCCCCTTAATCCAGCACCATACAGGGAGGTAGAGAGTACCATGGATTCTAATAGCTTTTTCGTTGTGTTAATAGAGAAGTTCGTGGTCTCCTAGTCCTCACGAAGGTTGCTCCAATTGCCACAAGCCCTTTGAGTTTCGCTTGTTTTGCCTGTTGTTGAAATTGCCCGTTGCTTTGGAATTTGACTCCTAGGTAGGTGTATTATGGTACTATGTCCAGTTTCCTCCGCATCCAAGTGAATTGCTCACTTTTCGCTTTTCGCCCTTTTTTGAAAACTAGGACTTTTATTTTTTGTAAGTTGACTGTTAAGCCTTTTTCCTTAAAATTTTTTGCTGCAATATCCATTTTCTGTTGAAAGTTTAGAGGCGAGGAGGTTATTAGGACAATGTCGTCTGCGTACATGTTTGCCAAGAGATATTCCGCTTAGCCAAGCTGTATGAAGCCTTGTGGATAGTTAGTCAATGAAGAGATTGAAGAAGTAAGGGCTTGCCGGTTCTCCTTGAAGCAGTCTACTACGGATATGGATTTTCTCTGAGAAACCTTTTTTGCATTTGACGCTAGCTGTTGCTTTTTAGTCGGTAGATTTGTGAAAGTTTTGTGGAAATACCACACTTCGATAGCACTGCCCACCGGAGTGTGTGCCAGGGTGAGTCAAAAGCCTATGAAACGTCTATAAATAAGGCGTTATAATTTTTCCTTCTTTGCTAATTGGAATTGTCTCATTGCCATTAGCGTGAATATGTGATCTTGAGCAGACATATTTTTTCCAAACCCAGCTTGGAATTTTGACGGTTTCTTGTTTCTAGAGATCCAAGAGTTAAGCCTGTTGGTTAAAATTGTTGAAAATAGTTTAAATATTGTATTCAAAAGTGAGATGGGTCGATAATTGGCTGGGTTGGTAGTGTCTCTCGTTTTATAAATAGTANTAAATATTGTATTCAAAAGTGAGATGGGTCGATAATTGGCTGGGTTGGTAGTGTCTCTCGTTTTATAAATAGTAGGAACTGCTGCTTCTTTCCAAATTGTTGGGGTCGTTTCTGATTTTTGGCCTAGTTGGAACAGGGTGCAAATTCAGAAGAGTAAATTTGGTGACCTGAAATTTAATTTGGAATTCTATCCGTTCATGGAACTTTTTTGTTTTTAAGCTTTCTGAGTGCGATTTTTATTTCCAACATATTGACTTCTGCATCTAGATGGGTGTATGTGTTTAATTCAGTAGATGACGTGAGCACTTTGAGTCTCATTGATTTTATATTAAAAACTTTTCAGTAGTGAAAATGCCAGTTTTCCATACTTATTTGGCAGTTTTGACCCACGTTTTGGTTTATTAAATTCATTGCAAACCAGAACGAACTACTATCTTTGTGATTGTGAAGCCTTATTTCCAAATTTTTGTCGAAATGTTCTTCCTTTGATTTTGTACATCTTTTGAACGCTATTGCTGCTAAATAGGCTGATTTGTTTTTTGGTGTATTATTCCTTCTTAGTCGCCGCAGTCTATTAGTTTCCCAAAATTTTAACTGTGCACACTCTTTATCGAACCAACGTGGACAGTAGTGGATTGTCTTAGCTGGGATGTCAAGCCCATAAGATTTACAAGAATCTAGCATTGTTCTGCAGAGTTGCGCGTTGAATAATTCAGGTGTGCTACACCAGCCTATATTTATGAGCACTTGATCATTGTTCTGAGTGAGTTTATGCTGGGCCACTGGTTGCTTTGGGAATCAAAGTTTTTGTAACGTGTCGGACTGATAGGTCACTGTGTGTGTTGTTCATCACTGGGTGAATTTGGAAGTTCGGAATGTGTTCAGTCCAGAGCTTTAAAGGACTTAATTTTTACTGACATTTAAGTGGAATAGTATAAAATCACACACTTCCGCCAGCCTTGTTAGTAAACGTAAAGTGCTCCCTGTTCGTCTCAGTTTAGCATTCCGTTTCCGATTTCAAAATAACTGTCGCTCATGATATTTATTAGTGCTGCTTCTCTATTGATGACTATGGTATCTATTGAGTTCCTAGGTGTCGGTGTCATGCTAACATTGCTAATTCTGTCATTTAGGTCTCCCATTACGACAATTTTCCTACCAGTCGTAACGTAGATATAATTTGTTTGTCTTATGCGACACACATTATGTTCGTAATGAAAATTTGGCGCCAAGTAGCAGAAAAGGAAGAAAAACTTATTAAGAAAGTTTATTAAGCTCAGAATTATATAGTCGTTGTCTTGTTCTGTGATTTTTATAGATAGAGTATGTTTCCAGCTACCTAAAAGTCCGCCTGAGGATCTTCCGCGGTCACTTTTATTAGCTTTGATTTGTGTCATGTGATAAACTTGCGAAAGTTTTGGTGAATAATACAGGTCCACTGCCATTGTTTTTAGAAAACAGAAAATAGACGGGTTGGCTGAAAAGGAATCTTGTCAAAACTTGCCCCTTTTGCCTCTTAGTCCTTGTATGATATAAGATAGTATATTTACATTTTTATCTGTTCTGTTTTGTGTTTGTTGCCATCAGTAAGGGGTGCCTATTGANATATAAGATAGTATATTTACATTTTTATCTGTTCTGTTTTGTGTTTGTTGCCATCAGTAAGGGGTGCCTATTGATTGGTTAAGTCAGATTTGTGCATATGAACTGCGAGTTTGGGAACGAGCGTTCATGCGCTGCTGCCATTGAAATTTCCGTTCTTCTCTTGTTAAGATGGNTGAACTGCGAGTTTGGGAACGAGCGTTCATGCGCTGCTGCCATTGAAATTTCCGTTCTTCTCTTGTTAAGATGGCAAGATCTTAAAAATTGAACAATTTTGTCTTGCCACTTGGAGTAAAAATCTAATTTCTAGTACTTTTTCACTGTCTTTCATCGTCTGGAATCTAACTTTTATATAGGTCTTCTCGCTCCAATTCGGATTTTTCCAATCCGGTACGCCAGGTCTGTCACAACTTGAACTCCATTTGACTTCAGGAAATCTTGAACTTTTCCAGATACTTTTTCATTTTTTATTTCATCGAATCCGTGGAATAAGAAGTTTTATTACTCATCTGTGAGCCTTGCGTTTTCTTTGGTGAGGTTTGAAATTTGTTTGGCCTGCCCCGTACTGACTTGTTCCAATTTTGTAAATCAATTCTGCTTGAGCGTCGACTTTTGTTTCTAGTTGAGTCATTCGGGTAAGAATGTTGGAAGTGTCATGCTTTATGCTGCTGATCGTCATGTTAGAACAGCCCACTGCCTGCATGACATCATCGAGCGTATACTGAGATTTCTTATGAGGTGGGTTTTCTGCCCTTTCAGAGTCTCCTTCTTGATTACATTTTTTGCCATTGCTGGATATGTTGTTAGTCATTGTGGTTTGACGTGGTGAGTGTCCACCGAATGCCATTGGTAAGAGAAAAGAGTATTAGGTATGATCAGCTTTTTTTCAAATTGGATAAGATTCCATACGAATTGTTTGTGCATAATCTACCACAAGCTTGTTTCAGTATNCAGCTTTTTTTCAAATTGGATAAGATTCCATACGAATTGTTTGTGCATAATCTACCACAAGCTTGTTTCAGTATTTCCTGTTAGATGGAGAAGTGGAATTCCCACTTCCTTTAAAATTTTCAATCATCCCCAAGTTGGATGGATTCGTCGGTGTGGGAGAAATTCTCCCATACCGACGCTCCATCCATTTTTGAAAAAAAAGAGAAGGAGAGTTAGTCTTCTTTTGACTTCCCATCCACCCAAAACTCACCTACCTGCCTGCTGCTGTTTTCTTCCTTTTGTTTGGATTTTCTGAAGAGGAATCCAGACTTCAGCGATCAGGATAATCCGGAGGTAATTCGATTTAGTGACCCCTTGACCTCCGAGTCCCCATTGCCTGTCCATTCCCCCGCATTTCCCCCCTTAATTAATTAATTAGTTAAAATAAATTAAGAAATATTACCAAAAACCAAACCATTTCCTTACCCCAACCCTGACGCATCCCGACCCTTCCCCGAAACCCCACAAATATCCTTTTCATTCCCCATTAACTAAAGAAAACCAAAACCTTTATCCCCCTTTCCCACTTACGCTAACATTCCTCTATAGTATTAAGCGTGAGGCAATTGGTGCCTTAAACCTGTGGACAAGTCTGCTTGTCGCTGGTCTTATATACTTCTGGTTTCATATAATTTTGTATTCCATGAGGAAGTAGTGTCCACAGAATGCTTTTGACTAAATTTTGTGGACTGTTTCACTAATCCCAGTAAAATTTTGAGGACTAGTACCTATTACTTGATGAGTTATTGGATGTTGGATGTATGTCTTCCCCAAAATTTGAGATTTTGCGCCGAAATTAACAGTTCCGCCTCCATTTTAGCGTACCTGCTCTCCCGTTTTCTCAGTAATATTTTCATAATTGCTTTGGGTTTGCAATTCACTCAAAATCACTTTTCTCAGTTGTTTTACATAATATTGTGGCACGAAGGTAATTTAACTATCCTCTAACTGTGACACGGTGTTGGGTTGGTTACTCGATAAGTTATTTAATAAATCCGGGTATGGAAACTAATGGGGTTGTTTTTCTAATGGGTCAAATGGAAATTACAAAAGGTACTGGATGATTTCCTAAGTAACTAATTTTGGGTTACTATACCAGATTTCGGGTAGTCCAGTATGACTCCAGACACTGAGTTGGAGTATCTCAGAGTTGGGTGCGGGAGACCTTGGGTCTGCTACTGTGGCACTCTCCTTGAGTCAGGTACCTGGTACTTGTCTCTGCCTGAACTACGGGATGCTCTATTATGAGGTGGATGGATCGGGACTCTCTACCTGTTCTGTTGGGTTGACTGAAGTGGAGCTCCCTGCCTGTTCTCTTGGGCGGACTGGATTGGGACTCCCTGCCTGTTCGCTTGGGTGGACTGGATCGGGACTCCCTGCCAGTTCTCTTGGGTTAACTGGGTCGAGACTCCCTGTATGTCCTACCGGTTCTATTAGATCAATACTCTCTGCCTGTTCTACTGCGTTGACTGAATCGCGACTCTCTGCTTGCTCTACTGGGTCTACTAGACACTGAATCCGTCCCGAACTCAGGCACTGCAGTACGGACCTGATCCGAGCTCAGGCACAGAAGTAAGAACTTTACCGAACTCAGGCACAAAAGTACGGAACCAACCCGAACTCAGGTACAGAAGTACGGATTTTAAACAAAGTCAAGCACAGAAGTACGGACTTTACCCGAACTCAAGCACAGAAATACGGACTTCACCCGAACTCAGTCACAATAGTACGGACCTCAACCACACTCAGTCACAGCAGTTCTGACCGCAACCGAACTCAGTGACAGCAGTACGGCCCTCAACCGAACTCAGTCACAGCAGTACAGACTTACCCGAACTCAGTCTCTTCCTACGGGTACCGGAGTCTATTATTCCTACTGGGAAGGGAATCACTAATAGATGAGTTATGACCACTCCGCAAGGAACTGGAGTCCTCGCCTGGCTTAACTTACTCTGTTTGAAGAACAAATCTTTTGTTGCTAGTCTTCCCGGAGAACTCCGTCCTAGGTAACTTACCGGTTACTTGACTGCGGGATGGTCCTATACCGGTTGGTACATATCCGCGGGGGAAACATAATATGTACTCGGCTCCGGTTTCCCAGGCATCACAAGGGCAGAAGGTGGTTTCGTTCTCAATCTTTGGAGTCCCGCTCGGACCCGCGATAGCAGGATTACCAGAGACCAGTTACTGTGGAGGGATGAAGTGTGGTACTTTGGGAACATTCTAAGACTTGTGTTGCTCGCTAAGGTTGGAAATTGCCACGCGGGACTTGGACAACCATAAGCAAAGATGGATTCCTGCCGAGTCCACGGTCTCCTGATGGATGGGGATCTTCCTACACTACACACTTATTGTTCCGAGCATGGGGAAAACTGAAGTTTCTCTCTCTATTTTCTGGATTCACTCACTGGCCCATCGGCCAAAACATCACACAATAATTATTTGCCACGTTCACAGAAACTGGTACCAATGGAATGATTATTATCAATATTAGGTTTATTTCCAAAAGACTTAGTGTTATTTACATTATTTCTATTAGACAAGACACTTACACGTATTTTTCAAGACAATAACAAATTTTACTCCTAATCGGCCGAAGCTCAACATTCGGCTGAACCCCTCCTCTCTCGAGACACNGGCCGAAGCTCAACATTCGGCTGAACCCCTCCTCTCTCGAGACACAAAAAAACATTAGTTTTATTCGCCATGTCGATTCCGTCATAGTAAAACCACATTTCCTTTCTTGCGACTTTACTTGACTTTTTCCTTACAATTGATTACGACTCAGANTATTTACATTATTTCTATTAGACAAGACACTTACACGTATTTTTCAAGACAATAACAAATTTTACTCCTAATCGTCCGAAGCTCAACATTCGGCTGAACCCCTCCTCTCTCGAGACACAAAAAAAACATTAGTTTTATTCGCCATGTCGATTGCGTCATAGTAAAACCACATTTCCTTTCTTGCGACTTTACTTTACTTTTTCCTTACAATTGATTACGACTCAGAAAACCTATATTCCCATTAACCGGACTAATTCCGTTAATTCACATTGCGAAATATCCATGCAAAATCTTATTTCGCCACAATATTTCAGACTTAGTTAATAATTTCGCCACAAGTGGCGTTTGATTCTTTAGAAAAATTGCATTCAATTTCAGTAAATTTAATTGTCCAACACAATAATTATAATTTCTTGAAGTCTAATTTCTTTTATCTAAAGCTAACCGGAGCTAAAAGGTTAAATTAAAAAAATGTGGAATTTAGTCTAATGAGACATTATTAGAAAGGTGAAGTCAGCAGATTCAGAAACTGTTTACGTATTGACCTGCTTGGCCTAATAAGTGACAAATGGTGAAGTAATTTTTCAGCCTGCATTGGATGGTTTGAAGAGGACGTTTCATTTTCTTTCAATTTAGTAAAATTTAATTTTTTTTTTGTAAGATTTATACTACGTTCGCTGTGACGGTAGTATTAACCAAAGTAGGAATATTATGAGAAACAAATCGGGAATGATTATCTTCAGTCAAATTAAAAAAAACAGAAGCATTTATGGTTCTTATTTGCTGAGAAAAAATAATAATTTTTGGCGAAAATAACGGCAGCCGCGAGTTAGGCACGAGGTCGAAAATTTTAACAAAAATTGAAAGACATGCATCTAATGGCTCATCAACTAGTACTTCTCAAAATTTAAGCAAAATTTCGAAAAGTACTTCGGACTAAAGTTATAACGGTCAATTCCATAAAGCATTTAAGCATAATTGACAGACGAGAATTAGGCATTTCTTTCGACAATATAATGGTCGATCAAGTACATGACAATCCTTCATTTTCAAACTACGCAACTACTCCATCATCAAACAAGAAGTTATTAACAGTGCGCATTGAGACACAATATTACTGGGTACGGAGTTTCCGATTTGCTTAAAGAACTTAAAATTTGTTCTCTTGTGACTTAAAAAGTGACTCTTGTTCCCTCTTCCAGACCCCTCGAAATTTAAAACTAACCAAAGTTGCAGATGGACAGTTTCTTTATTTTGGGATAAGAGAGTTTTAACCAATTCGTAATTGAACAAAACATTACGGAACTACTGACATTGCTATAACAGTAAATATCGATGGAGTTCCATTGTCGAAGAGTTCAAATTAGAAGTTCAGACCAATCCTTGGGAGAATTGACAATTTTGCTCGAAAATTTCTTTTTGTTATTGCTATTTACTGTGGCAATTCAAATCCAAGAACGTTTCGGAGTACTTGTCAAATTTTGTAGCAAAAGTTAATACCTTGAGCGATACTGGTTTGTTAGTAGGCGGTAGTTTATTTAGTGTTCATTGATGCTCCGGCTAGTACATTTGTGAAATACATCAAGCCGCACAATGCATATTATGGATGTGAGCGTTATTATGTCACAGGCTGATGGANTAACGGTCAATTCCATAAAGCATTTAAGCATAATTGACAGACGAGAATTAGGCATTTCTTTCGACAATATAATGATCGATCAAGTACATGACAATCCTTCATTTTCAAACTCCGCAACTACTCCATCATCAAACAAGAAGTTATTAACAGTGGNCGACAATATAATGATCGATCAAGTACATGACAATCCTTCATTTTCAAACTCCGCAACTACTCCATCATCAAACAAGAAGTTATTAACAGTGGGCATTGAGACACAATATTACTGGGTACGGAGTTTCCGATTTGCTTAAAGAACTTAAAATTTGTTCTCTTGTGACTTAAAAAGTGACTCTTGTTCCCTCTTCCAGACCCCTCGAAATTTAAAACTAACCAAAGTTGCAGATGGACAGTTTCTTTATTTTGGGATAAGAGAGTTTTAACCAATTCGTAATTGAACAAAACATTACGGAACTACTGACATTGCTATAACAGTAAATATCGATGGAGTTCCATTGTCGAAGAGTTCAAAATAGAAGTTCAGACCAATCCTTGGGAGAATTGACAATTTTGCTCGAAAATTTCTTTTTGTTATTGCTATTTACTGTGACAATTCAAATCCAAGAACGTTTCGGAGTACTTGTCAAATTTTGTAGCAAAAGTTAATACCTTGAGCGATACTGGTTTGTTAGTAGGCGATAGTTTATTTAGTGTTCATTGATGCTCCGGCTAGTACATTTGTGAAATACATCAAGCCGCACAATGCATATTATGGATGTGAGCGTTATTATGTCACAGGCTGATGGAAAAAGCATCGTGTTACGTTCCCCACCACGCGTAGCTCTTCGTACACCGCCACTTCATTCAGATGTAAGATCTATCGTATACATCACCTCGCACAGTGACCGTTACGTGAGCTCAAGGTTGGCATTATTTCGAGAGTCCCTTTGAATTAAATGCACTTATGTTGCCTAGGTGTAACGAAAAAGAGNGAGCTCAAGGTTGGCATTATTTCGAGAGTCCCTTTGAATTAAATGCACTTATGTTGCCTAGGTGTAACGAAGATGATGTTTCTGGTGTGGACAAATATTTGCTACAAGTTGTCAGGTTAGGTTATTCCAAAGATTTCCAAACAGATGCTTAGGTATAAGAAATTTATTCCAAAGAACTTTGTCAGGAAACCTCGTGGGTTTGCCGCACTTTAAAGCAACTGAATTCCGCTTGTTTATGTTGTACATAGGGCCAGTTGCCTTGAGGGTAATTTTGCCTGCAGAGAAGTTTGAGCATTTTTTGTTATTCCACGATCCACGATGTGTTGCGATGTACAATTTGGCATCGAAGGCCTCGGCAAATTTATCCAGGATGGAGTTCTCAGATGATCTTATTTCTGAGTTTGTGGCCTCTCTGAGTTTCCAGTATCATATGAAGTCGGATTGATGACTTACAACATGCACACATTGTTGCATATTGCCGCAGATGTACAAATTTATGGGAATTTAGACAGTTTTAGTGCATTTGATTTTGAAAATTTCATTCAAACTTTGAAAAAAATTGTGATGTCCAACAGTTACTNTTCCACGATCCACGATGTGTTGCGATGTACAATTTGGCATCGAAGGCCTCGGCAAATTTATCCAGGATGGAGTTCTCAGATGATCTTATTTCTGAGTTTGTGGCCTCTCTGAGTTTCCAGTATCATATGAAGTCGGATTGATGACTTACAACATGCACACATTGTTGCATATTGCCGCAGATGTACAAATTTATGGGAATTTAGACAGTTTTAGTGCATTTGATTTTGAAAATTTAATGCAAACTTTGAAAAAAAATGTTATGTCCAACAGTTACAATCTTAAACAAGCTGTAAAAATGATTAAGAAGAGAAGGAATCAATTTTATTTTGAATCTTCTGCCCTCATCAAATTGTTTCTGCTTCAAGGGAAAATTTCTACTTTACAAGTGATGATAAACTTTGTATTGTAACAAATGTAAACAAACCTGACACAATATAGGATAAATTTTACGAAAAAACATTATCCGTACGACTCTTCGCTTCTGGGTATTTTCACGTGTATTAATTTTAGTCAGACATCCAAAACTGTGCAAATAGGATATCTTAAAAATGTATTTCTTTACCCTTTAAAGGAATATTATTTTGCATCTCATTGTGAAACTAAAACAATTCTTTATTCTATTATATTTGTAGTTTATTGTTATAATGTTTTGTGTGTTAAATTATTCTGTTTACATTGTAAAATTGAGATTATACTAAATTAATAAAGATTTCACTTGAAATCTTCTTCACATTTTATTTACTTAAATTGTAAGAAACGGCGTCATAAAATAAACGAATAAAAGAGCAACGGCATTTCGTTACTAATAGCTAAATACTTTTTCATACAATTTTATAAGCAGCGCTAATATTGCCGTGAATTTTCTGCACGTAAGTTTGCATCACACAGTCGGTACATAGGGAAAGTGCAAAGACGCACGATAGTGTATCCCAATAAAGTTCACGAAGGAAATTCATTTTATGCATCACTTGGTAACATGGGATATACAGTATCACGTGACTGCAAATAGCTGAAAATGAGATTTTTCGGGTTTGTAAATTAAAGGGATTGTGAGGCAGGAAGATTGTGTCGCTAATTTTATTTACTTAATTTATTAGCAAACTTTCATAGCAAGATTAGCTTAATTTGCTTTATTAGTTAATTGATTATAAGTGTTTTTTTTTCTCCAGAAGTGGAGCAAACTACAACTCCAACTGCAAAACTAAAATACGGAAAGTCAGGGGGTAATATTAACAAAGTTATATGTAACGTGAGAGTTTATGAGTAATTTAAACATCGAATTATTTAATTTTTGCAAATCAAAAGAACAAAAGTAAAGTGTATCAATATAAACAACACAGCCAATTATATGTCTATCTTTCGCGCTATTTCCTTCAATGTTTTTTCTTCTTGGTTCCATTTGGCAAAGTATTTTCCTTTTTGATAAGTCAATTTGAGGATCAAAAGTCTTATTTAAGGCTAAATTTCGAATCCCAGGAACACGGAACAACGCTACAGATATTAGCGATGGGGAAAATTGATAATACAGAGAATCCCTGCTTTTTTCATCCGGAAGGCCGATGCAGGCCCTTCGTAAAATGCATTCATAATCAAAACATGGATATAATAGAGTGAAATGGAATTGTTTAGGTTGACCTTACTTGACTTTTATGTAGATTGACTCCGCATGCATGTATCAGGAGGAAATTGAATTTTGTCCAACTCCTTCCACTGAGTCAATTTGTGTGAATGGACACATTGGATTAGGGATATCGTCTCTCACTAGATATCTAGGGAAGATTTAATCATTCGTTGGTTTACTACCTCATTGATTCATAAATCTGACCCTTTTTAATTACCTTAGACCCAAGTACTTGTCAAATTTATGAACAAAGCCGAAGGTCTTTCATCTTCCTCTCATGGACCAATTTCAGTCACTGTTTCTATTGTGGAATAAAATTGTATATAAATTTTTTAAAACTTCACAGTAATTAGATCTTTGTCTAAGTATTTACCAAGGGCTCCGTTGTAAAGCGCCGTTTCAACGAAAATATTTTTAATTAGTATCACTCTCCTTTCACTGCCAGAGAAAGCAATTTTTTGGTATCTGCAGAAGCTCCCCTTGTTAGTTTATCTCTGATTTCAAAAACCGGGGTGCCAAGATACTTGAGTCTCAACCTAAATATCGAAATTGTAGTTAGTAATGACGAAAAACTAATTTATAAAAGTTTGCTGTTTGGTTACTTATTATATCTTGCTACCGCTGCATTTTCATCAAACAAGTAGTTGGCGTCATTGAGAAAAATAATTTTTTCTTCCATGCACAACTTTCTCACTTGTTTTGAATTTAGCATTTGCTCGTCCCCTTTTGTAACGCGTCCTTTTAACGAGAAAGGAGCTTTCGGAAAGGGTTCTCAGTGTTTCCTATCTGCCTCATTGGTTCGTCCAGAAAAACGCATT